>CAUYRH010160743.1:0-19350 GCA_963574655.1 Perodicticus potto
GTAGTCCCAGCTACTTGGGAGGCAGAGGCAGGAGACTCGCTTGAGCCCAGGAATTGGAGGTTGCTGTGAGCTGTGATGCCACGGCACTCTCTCCAGGGTGACAGCTTGAGGCTCTGTCTCAAAAAAAAAAAAAAAAAAAAATGTAGACCTCAGATTTCCTACCTAAAATGGATGCAAGTTTCCTATATAAAATGTAAATTTGTCATTATTTTTTGCCAACAGGTCTTTACTTACAAAGTAGTAAAAAATACTGTGGGATTACCCGTGATTCAGAACTTTAAAACAGGCAATGCAGGGAGACTCAGCAGAGTGGGAAGCAGCAGAGCCAGGGCAAGCCCTACATTTTAGCATGTAGGCTGCTGTAGGCTTCACAGTGCTGTGGGTGGGTCTCTCAGGGTGGGCTACTTCCAAGAGTGTGCATGTGGAAGGGAGGTAAAATCCCACATCTCCCCTCTCTCAGGACTTGCACTTAGTTGAGGGATGAGATGGGCTCTAGCTTGTCAGCACCCTGAAAATTTACTATGGGTCTTTTCTCTTGGCCCTCCAGTAGAAAGTAAACTAATTCATCACAAAGCTTCCTTCCTTTCCTTAACCTGAAATCTGCATTCCCAGGTGGGCAGGAAAGGCAACCAGTGCCCTGAAGACCCCACACCTTTTGCCCACAGAGGCTGACAGGCCGTCAAGTCAGGTCCCAGCTCAGCCCTTTCTCCATTCAGCAAACACATAGTCTGCAAAGTCTTAGAGGGCCTGATCAAGATGCATACATAAGACGAACAAAGCTAGGAGCTGAGTGCTTTCCTCCAGTCTGTGCAAGGTGTCTTTTGTTTTGTTTAGGGCAGGAGAGAACCTACATAAAGCATTTCAGGTCCACAAGTGTACCTGGTGGCTGGTGCTGGATAGGGGCCTAACTCTCCACCAACATATGACCATTTATTTACTCACTACATCAAGAACAAAAAGCACTGTGCTGTTCAAAGCTAAGGGCAATGGCAATTCACACGCACAAAGAGGAAATCCAAACCAAACTGTTTTGTCAGAAGAATTTAACTATATAAAATTCCGTTGATGATCCAGGAGCCAGTCCCTGAAAAAGAAAACGAGACCTAATCCCTGGTCTAATGCAGATTCTCCAGCCCCGTGAGACTGCTCCTTTGAGCATCTCTGGTTGACTTAGCATCAGACAGGACATAATTATAGAGGGAAACACCAGAGCAGCAAACCTCCTCTCCCTAATCGCACCGAAGAGACTACAATACAAACCTTTCTGAGCTTCCCTTCTCCTTTATTTCCCACCTAGCCCACAGCGGGGGGGGGGGGGGGAGCGCGGAGGCAGCACGCGGCCGGGCAGCACTGAAGCTGGAGGGAACTTCAACACAGACACAGGCCGCGTGCTCGTCACTTTGCCAAGGCAAAGGGCCGGGCCCCGCCGACCTTAGGCCCGCGGGAACCGGGCTCGCGAACCTCCCATCCTAGTCACTTTGTGGAGCAGGGGATAAGGGCAAGGAGCCCCACCGCCCCAAGTCCCAGGTGGAAGTTGGGCAGCGACAGAACCGGAACCCGCTGCTGGGCCCGCCACGTGCACGGACCTGCCAAGTTCGGACGCTGGATGGGGGGCGCTCCGGATCCCCCCGACTCCCATTCGGGGTACCCGGGACAGGAAGCCGGGGAGCGGCAGCATCCTGGCCCTATTAGATTCATACTCTGGGTACCCCAGGAAGGAAATCGGGGAGCGGCAGCGGGGACGCTCAGGGCCCCCCAGATTCCCATTCCGGGTTCCCCAGACATGGAAGTCAGAAAACAGTAGCGGAGGCGACCCAAACCCTACAGGCTCTCCATTCGGGGTCCCCGAACCCCCGAACCCGAACCAAGGAGCCCGAACCCCCAACCAAGCCGCCATCCGGGGTCCCCTCCCCAAGAAGTCGGACGCGGTAGCGAGAATGCCCCAGGCCCCCCACCAGGTTCCCTTCTCGGGTCCCAATGGGAAGTCACTGCAAGGAGGGGCCCCGAGTCCGCCCCCCGGCCGGCGTGACCTTGACGGGGCGGCCCCCGGCTCGTCCCGCCCCGGGGGCGGCGTCTCAGAGCCAGGGCGGCAGGCAGGCGAGCGCGGGGGATGGGGGGGGCCGGGCCCGGGGCTGCGGCGCAGGCCTGCGCCCGCCCGTCCTCACCCGATTTCGTCGGCACCCGAGTTGTTCATGGCGGCGGCGGCAGCGGCGGCGGCACTCGGCGTTCCCGGGCCTCCTCGCTCGCTCCCGCCTCCGGAAGGTCACCCACTCCGTCGCCCTCTCCACAGCCGCGGCCCGGATCTGCGCAACGGCGGCGGCGGCGGCGGCGGCGGCGGCGGCTGCCTCCTCCCCTCAGAGCCAACGGTCACCGCGCGTCCCCGCGCTGCCGCGCCGCCGCCCGTGCGCACGCCCGTGCGCGCTCCCGCACGGGGCCTCCGGAGGCGGGGCCAGGGGTTCGCTCTGCGTGCGTGCATGCGTGTGGTGGATTCTGCGCCGGCGCAGTCGCAGCCGCCTCGCGTAGCTCTTCCTCGTCGGCGGCTCCAGGAGTGGCTGCGGAACACTTCGGGAAGTAAAGTCCCGGCGCTGGCCCCGCCCCCACGGAGGGTACGAGCGGCCCGAGCCACGTGACTACGTGCGCGTGCCTGCCTGCTGCATGCACGGGCGCGGGTGGTGCTCGGGTCTAGGCACTACAGACGCAGTAACAGATGCGAATTCGGTGAAGGGGGCACTGGGGGTGCTGTAGCCGCCCACACCCGGGAGTGCGTAGCTTGAGCGGCGCGTTAGGGTCTGGCGCCATGGCTACTCTTGTGCCCATTTCACAGAAAAAATCACAAGGGTCAGTGTGGCTGAGTCACTTTGCCCAAGGTAATACAGAGGCCGGTGTAATCCAATTAAAACAGTTAACTAAATTGAATGACTATGGGAAAATATTATTGACCCCCAGCACTCCTGCAAGTACTGTAACTATTAATAGTCAAATACTATTTTAGTTCCTTCCCTTAATTGTATACATTAGTGATTCTCATTCCTGGTGATTTTTGCACCCCCCCTTTTCGGGGCATATTTGGCAAAAAGTCTGAAGACTCAGTTTTTGTTGTCATAGCTTGAAAGAAAGAGGAGGATGCTACTGGCATGGAATACTGCTCCACATCCTCCAGTGCACCAGGATGGCCCCCACCACAAAGAATGACACGTGGTGACAAGTGGAGAAAGCCCTGTCGGTCCATCTATGTTGACAGTAATGATCGGAGTGGTTTTGTCAGTACGTGCCCCTTCCTGACTTCCCCTTCAATCTCACAGTCCATTGAAAACCTGACAATTTGGCTAGGCGCCTGTGGCTCAACGGGCTAAGGCGCCAACCACGTACACCTGAGCTCTCAGGCGGCTTCGAATCCAGCCTGGGCCCGCCAAACAACGACAGATGCAACCAAAAAATGGCCAGGCGTTGTGGCGGGCGCCTGTAGTCCCAGCTACTTGGGAGGCGGAGGCAAGAGACTCGCTTTGAGCCCAGGAATTGGAGGTTGCTGTGAGCTGTGATGCCACAGCACTCTATCCAGGGTAATAGCTTGAGGCTCTGTCTCAAAAAAAAAAAAAAGAAAAGAAAAGAAAAGAAAACCTGATAATTTATTCATCTTTATAAAATTAAATACAAGGAATTAGGCGACAGAAAAATAGTTAAAAACACGTCTAAAATGAAAATCACCTCACCCACTTTATAGTTTGCAGACCACTTTGCTATCCCTCTCATGAGTAACAGTAGCCTCTAAAGGAGAGGCTACTATTATTAGTCCCCGCTTACAGATGGGAAACTGAGGCCAGCCCAGGAAAAATGAGCTGCATCGGACGGTGCCTGTGGCTCAAAGGAGTAGGGTGCCGACCCCATATGCTGGAGGTAGCGGGTTCAAGCCCAGCCCCAGCCAAAAAACGCAAAAAAAAAAAAAAAGAAAGATGAGCTGCATCAGGCAGGTGTCTGTCATCCACTCAGAAACTGTCCTCACTGTACTGTAATGTTTTGGAGGTCAAAATAAACTAGAGACAATTTGGGGGGCTGGCTCTAACTTGGGGAGTGGAAAGTAGAAGGAGTGTGGGGGTAAGTCTGCAGGATGAGGTTGATCTGGGTGTAGGGATGAGCTGGGTACAGATACAAGGCAGCCTGACTTTGTCCTTTGTGACTGTGGATGCTCAGCAAACCACACTGACAAACAACAGAAATGCCAACCCAGTGTGTGCACAGAAGTGACCTGGGATACTTGCCACCCCACTATTAGAGGAGCAGAAAATGTGACACTACCACATGTCTATCCACTGGTGACTGGATAAATGAACAATGAAGACTGGATGAAAGGCACTGGTGACTGGATAAGTGAATGATGAATTGAAGGCTGGATGTGGTCAAAAGAAGGAAGCCAGGCACTAACTGCTTAAAATAATATATTTTAAAAAATACAGACACCTACAAGGGATAAAATAACAACCAGCAGTATACCTGCCACTGAAATGAACATGTTACCATTTTGTCATGTTGCTTCAAGATCTTTTTTATTTTTTATTTTTTATTTTATTTTATTTTTTTTGAGACAGAGCCTCAAGCTGTCACTTGGATAGAGTGCAGTGGCATCCACAGCTCACAGCAACCTCCAATTCCTGGGCTCAAGCGAGTCTCTTGCCTCCGCCTCCCAAGTAGCTGGGACCACAGGCACCAGCCACAACGCCCAGCCATTTTTTGGTTGTAGCCGTCATTGTTGTTTGGCGGGCCCGGGCTGGATTCGAACCCACCAGCTCAGTTGTATGTGGCTGGTGCCTTAGCCCGTTGAGCCACAGGCGCCGAGCCTCAAGATCTTTTTTAAAAGATGAAACAGCCTCAAGATCTTTTTTAAAAGATGAAACAGAAGAACCTATTTTCCCTCCTCATTTACATCCTCCCTCCCCAGGACAAATGCTGTGACAAAAAACAGATTATCAGACACTTTTCTAAATTTTCTCCTGACATGAATATACCTAATACACAATATATAGTTTTGGTCCCCAATTTTTATTATGGTAAAATATATATAACACAAACTTTATTATTTTAACCATTTTTAAGTGTTCAGATCAGTGGCATTACCCACATTCACAATATAGCCATCACCACCCTCCATTTCCAGAACTTTGTCATCCTCCCAAATGGAAACTCTGACCCCATGAAACACTAATTCCTACCCACTCCCCATCCCCTGGCCCCCATTATTCTATTTTCTGTCTCTGTGAATCTGACAAGTCTAGGAACCTCCTACAAGTGGAATCACACAGGATTTGTCCTTCTGTGTCTGGCTTTTGTCACTGATCACGATGACATCAAGGTCCATCCACGATGCAGCCTATGTCAGAATTTCCTTCTTTTTTTAATTTTTATTTATTTTTATTTATTTGTTTATTTTTAGAGACAGAGTCTCACTTTATCGCCCTTGGTAGAGTGCCGTGGCATCACAGCACACAGCAACCTCCAACTCCTGGGCTTAGGCAATTCTCCTGCCTCAGCCTCCCAAGTAGCTGGGACTACAGGTGCCCACCGCAACGCCTGGTATTTTTTGTTGCAGTTTGGCCAGGTTCAAACCTGCCATCCTCTGTATATGGTCTGGCGCCCTACCCATTGAGCCGCAGGCGCCACCCAGAATTTCCTTCTTTCTTAAGACTGAATAATACAGTTGACCCTTGATGAACATGATAGTTGGGGTGCCAACCCTGTATAGTCAACAATCCACATAAGTGGCCAGCGTGGTGACTCATGCCTGTAATCCTAACACTGGGAGGCTAAAGCATATGGATGCTTGAGCTCAAGAGTTCCAGACCAGTCTGAGCAAGAGCAAGACCCTGTCTCTATTAAAAATAGAAAAATTAGCCAGGTGTGGTGATGGGCACCTGTAGTCCCAGCTACTTGGGAGGCTGAGGCAAGAGGATCACTTGAGCTCAACAGTTGGAGGTTGCCATGAGCTAGGCTTATGCCATGACACTCTATCCAAGAAAACAGAGTGAGACTCTGTCTCAAATGAATTGAAGTGAAATGAAATGAAATAAAATAGAAACAAGGAACTGGCCAGGCCTGGTGACTCATGCCTACAAGCCCAGAAACCTGCTTTTGGAGACCAGGGTAGAAGGATCTCTTGAAGCCAGGAGTTCAAGACCAGCGTTGGCAACACAGTGAAACCCTGTCTCTACTAAAAAAATGTTTAAATTAGCTGGGCCTGGTGGCTTAAAGCTATAGTCTCAGCTACTCAGAAGGATAAGGCAGAAAGATCTCTTGAGCCCAGGAGCTTGAGGCTGCAGTAAACTAGGATTGCAGTAAGCTAGGATTTCACCACTGCACTCTAGCTTGGGTGACAGAGCCAGACTCTGTCTCCCAAAAAAGAAAGAAAACAGAACTGTAAATGTCATATAATTTTCACAATCATTTGACTTTTTCCAATCATTTGAAAACATAAAATCCATTCTTGCCTCACAGCCTACCAAACCAAGCAGCAGGATTTGCCCTGTAGACTGTAGTTTGTTGATACTCCTCTATAATGTTCGAATGTTTTGATCAAGGATATTACTATTTATTCATTTATTTATTGGCAATAGTATCACTTTCCAAAAATGTGTTGCCTTTCTAATCAGAAAAATATTCCTGAGGCCAGGCACGCAGTGGCTCTTGCCTATAATCCTAACACTCTGGGAGGCCATGGCAGGTGGATTGCTTGGGCTCACAAGGTCGAGACCAGCTTGAGCAAGGGCGAGACCCTGTCTCTAAAAACTAGGCATTGTGGTGGGTACCTGTAGTCCCAGCCACTTGAAAAACTGAGGCAAGAGGATTGTTTGAGCTCAAACGGTTTTTTTTGGAGGAGGGATAGAGTTTCACTTTGTCACCCTTAGTAGAGTGCTGTGGCATCATAGCGCACAGCAACTCAAACTCTTGGGTTCAGAGATGAGGAATTGCTCTGTCTCAGGCTGATGTTGAACTTGTGAGCTAAGGCAATCTACCTGCCACGGCCTCCCAGAGTGCTAGGATTACAGGCGTGAGCCACCATACCTGGCCTCCAAAAGTTTGAGGTTGCTGTGAACTATGGGTGACAAAGTGAGACTCTGTCTAAAAAAAAAAAATAGTGTGTTTCTGGGCTGGGCACAGTGGCTCACACTTTGACAGGCTGAGGAGGGAGAATTGCTTGAGGCCAGGAGTTTAAGAGCAGCCTGAGCAAGAGTGAAACCCCATCTCTACCAAAAAAGAAAGAAAAAATTATAAAGGTATCTGTCCTGGCTCATGACTGTAGTCCCAGCTACTCAGGAGGCTGAGGCTGGAGGATCACTTGAGCCCAGGATTTCAAGGTTACAGTGATCTGTGATTACACCCCTGCACTCTAGCAGTTTTTAAAATTCTGGAGTCAAACACACTCTATCTCCATCTCATGTGCCACTCATTTGCTATGTGCCATGAGGAAGCCACTTGTTCTAAGTCCCAATCTACAGGCTGTGAAGTACCAGCAGTAACAGCAATTGCCAGGCTCATACAAGCAGAGACGGTGAATGTTGCACTTCATTCATTTGCTGACATTAGGAGGGGCAAGATTGACCAACTCCTTAGAGAAAAAAGCTGAAGCTTGAAGGCAAATCATGGGGCTGCATTGCCCAACATACTACACCATGCCCTTGGCCACCATTGGGGATGGAGCCCAGCTTACATCTAGGTGACCACAGCTTGGCCAGAAACTGGAAGACCCCATATCTTCTGGTGCACCAAAGGCACAGGCAAAACTTCCCCAGCTGATAGCACTGGGAGGTGTTGGACTTATCCCAGCCTACCTGGCTTCTAACTGATGGGATACAGCCAGCCATGTTGAGGGGATATCACTTCCATGATTAGATTGCAAGAGTCTGACCTCTCTCCTGCTACATTTTCAGGGTAATTTGTTATACAGCAGTAACTAGCTGATGCACTCTGCCTTCTTTTGTCACTAGCAGGGCATTCCAGGGCATCCTTTGAGTTGGGTGACATTTTGTGCCATCTATTTACACAGCCACACAGGAAGGCAGTCCTCACTATGCCCCTTGGGCAGCACAAGGCCACTGGGGTAGAGGACTGTAGAGTGCCTGTCATAATGCCCACAGCAGCAAGGATAAAGGGACCAAAGAGGATGAATCACATGAGGGTGATTCCCAACTCAGGGATGTAAGTCTTCATTAGACTCCAACATGCACTCAGTATTTACAAGCACTTTATGTGCCAGGATCATCAGACAGTCCAATCAGACATGTCCAATCAGTAAAGCCATGAACAAACACCTTCAGTTAGAGAAATGCCAGAGAGAGATAAAACAGCTTCTAACAGGGTATACCCACCCTGGGAGATCTGGGGGAGCCTCTTAGAAGATACAGAAGACATGGGCTTAGCATGAAGCAGAAGCTTGGCCTGTAACACAGTGGTTACAGTGCCAACCACATGCACTGAGATTGGCAGGTTCGAACCCAGCCCCAGCCAGCTAAACAACAATGACAACTACAACCAAAACTTAGCTGGGAATTGTGGCAGGCACCTGTAGTCCCAGCTACTCTGGAGGTTGAAGCAAGAAAATCGCTTAAGCCCAAGAGTTTGAGGTTGCTGTAAGCTATGTCGCCACGGCACTCTACCGAGGGCAACATAGTGAGACTCTGTCTCAAAAAAAACAAAGCATGAAGCAGAAAGAGAAGGCAACCAGACCAACATAGAATGAGAGGCTCCCCAGGCAGAGGAGAGAGCATTTGCAGAGGCCCCAGGGCAGAATGGACACAGAAACTTCCCAGGGGGCTGGCAGGGACTGGCAGCCCTGGGCAAGGCTATATTAGCAGGGCAGTGACTCGGGCAGCTGTCCAGCAATGGTGGATGCCAGGAGTTTCAGAGAAGGGCCCAGAGTGGAGAGCCATATTGGAGGCTATCTGTGTTCAAACCCTGGCTCTGCAACTGCCTGTGACCTCAGCCTTCCTAGGCCTCAGTTTCCACATAATAACACCCTCCACCTGTTCTTTTTTTTTGGCCAGGGCTGGGTTTGAACCCGCCACCTCTAGCATATGGAGCCGGCGCCCTACTCTTTTGAGCCACAGGTGCCGCCTTGGTTTTTTTTTTTCCAAGATAGTCTCACTTTGTTGCCCTCAGTAGAGTGCTCTGGTGTCACAGCTCACAGCAATCTCGAACCCATGGGTTCCTGCAATTCTCTTGTCTCACCCTCCTGAGTATCTGGAACTACAGGCACCTGCCACAATGCCCAGCTACTTTTAGAGATGAGGTATTGTTCTGACTCGGGCTGGTCTTGAACCCATGAGCTCAGGCAATCCACCCACCTCGGACTCCCAAGTGCTAGGATTTCAGGCGTGAGCCACCTCACCCAGCCCAACTGCAAAGCACTTGGTGGGAACCGAGCACTCAGAGTGCATATGGTGGCCCCATGCTTAGATGGAAAAGGGGTAGTCCCATATGAGAGCCAGGAAGCCAGCAGAGCTCTGCAGGGGGTGTGGGGGGGGTCCCAGGAAGGTAGGCAGGGCAGGTGGATGACCCCAAGGTATTACCATGGGCCAGGATGAGGCCTTAATTCTAGCACCTTGCTGCTGGGCCTGGGTGCAGGTGTCCAGAACTAGAGGCCTTTTTTTTTTTCTTTTAGAGACAGAGTCTCACTTTATTGCCCTCAGTAGAGTGCTGTGTTGTCACAGTTCACAGCAACCTCCAACTCCTGGGCTTAGGTGATTCTCTTACCTCAGTCTCCCAAGTAGTTGGGACTACAGGTGCCTGCCCCAAAGCCGAGCTATTTTTTGTTGCAGTTTGGCTGCAGCTGGGTTCAAACCTGCCACCCTCGGTATATGGGGCCGGTGCCCTACCCACTGAGGCACAGGTGCCGCCCCTAGAGGCCTTTTTGAACCAAACCCCCAGAACCAAGGTCCTGGGATCTCAGTGGATCCTAGCACACAAGGGTATAAAATAAACTCATTAAAGGAAAGAGGGATTATGAATAATAAACAGAAAATTCAAATGTTAAAAAAAAAAAAAGGAGAGAGGAAGCTCAGCCTCTGGTAAAAATAGAGCTGGTAGGGCTCTAATCCTGAGTCCCCTGCCCCCACCTTGAGGCCATGAGACTGCTGGCTTTAACCCCTCCCAGCCTCAGTTTCCCCCACCTGTAAAATGGTGATGATTGGAATAGAACTCACTGGCTCAGTGCCCATAGCTCAGTGATTAGGGCTCTGGCTGCATATACCCAAGGCTGGCAAGTTTGAACCTGGCACAGACCTGCTAAATAATAATGACAACTGCAACAAAAAAATAGCTGGGCATTGTGGCGGGTGCCTGTAGTCCCGGCTACTTGGGAGGCTGAGGCAAGAAAATTACTTAAGGCTCGGCGCCTGTGGCTCAACGGGCTAAGGCGCCAGTTATGTACCTGAGCTGGCGGGTTCGAATCCAGCCCGGGCCTGCCAAATAACAATGATGGCTGCATCCAAAAAATGGCCAGGCGTTGTGGCGGGCGCCTGTAGTCCCAGCTATTTGGGAGGTGGAGGCAGGAGAATTGCTTGAACCCAGGAGTTCGAGGTCACTGTGAGCTGTGATGCCACAGCACTCTATCCAGGGTGACAGCTTGAGGCTCTGTCTCAAAAAAAAAAAAAAAAAAGAAAAAGAAAAGAAAATCACTTAAGCCCAAGAGTTTAGGGTTGCTGTGAGCTGTAACGCCATGGCACTCTACCGAGGGCAACATAGTGAGACTATCTCAAAAAAACAAAAAGGTGGTGCCTGTGGCTCAGTAAGTAGGGCACTGGCCCCATATACCAAGGGTGGTGGGTTCGAGCCCCATCCCAGCCAAAGTGCAACAACAACAACAACAAAAAGAGGCGGGTTTGAACCGGGCCCCAGCCAGCTAAAACAGCAGTGGCAACTGCAACAAAAATAGCCGGGCATTGTGGCAGGTGCCTATAGTCACAGCTACTCGGGAGGCTGAGGCAAGAAAATCACGTTAGCTCCAGAGTTGGAGGTTGCTCTGAGCTGTGACACCACAGCAACACTGTGAGACTCTGTCTCAAACAAAAAAAAAACAAAAAACAAAAAGAGGCTTAGCACCCGTAGCACAGTGGTTACAGCACCAGCCATTTACACTGAAGTTGGTGGGTTCAAACCTGGCCCAGACCAGCTAACCAACAATGACAACTGCAACAAAAAATAGTTGGGCGCTGTGGTGGGTGCCTGTAGTCCCAGCTACTTGGAAGGCTGAGGCAAGAGAATCATTTGAACACAAGAGTTTGAGGTTGCTGTGAGCTGTGATGCCACCGCACTCTACCTAGGGTGACAGAGTGAAACCAGTAGATGAACAACTACAAGCCCACTCAAGAAAAAAACACAACTACATTCAAGTGGGGGGTGAGAAGGGAGGGGGTTTGATAAGCTCTCACCCAATCCACACAATGTATGGGTATAAGGCATACCTCCTTGGTGAAGGGCTCAACTACAACTTGGACTTTACTTAACCATTGTAAATAATGTTATTTGATCGTTTGTACCCTTATATCAAGCTGAAATCAAAAAATAAAATAGGGCGGCGCCTGTGGCTCAAAGGACTAGGGCGCCAGCCCCATATGCCGGAGGTGGCGGGTTCAAACCCAATCTCGGCAAAAAAAAAAAAATAAATAAAATAAAATACTTAAGGCACTTCCAACAGAGCCTGGAAAATCATTAGCTGCTCACATCGCAGGAGGAGAGGGCTTCGTGTGGTCGTGACAGATAGGGAATCTGAGGTATGTAAGTGACATGGTAAGGCTTCGAGCCCGCAAGTCCCTGATTCAGGAGACCACCTCTACAGGCTCGCTTTCCAGTCGCGGGAACCCAGAAAAGAGGGGGCGTCGGCCCAAATCAAGGAGCCCTCTCCCCGCCCGCCGTCCACCACTAGAGGCCGCCCGGCCCAAAGCGCAGGTCAGCCACGGCCCGCCCCCCGGCCCGCCCCCTGCCCAGAAGGCCCTGCAGGGACCTGGCCCGGCGCGTCGGATTTGAGTCGGTACGCGCCGTCCAGCCTCAGCATGAGCGCCCCCGTTGCGACCCCCATCTTCGCCCCGGGAGAGAACTGCAACCCCGCGTGGCAGGCGGCACCCGCGGCCTACGACGCGGCGGACACGCACCTGCGCATCCTGGGCAAGCCGGTGATGGAGCGCTGGGAGACCCCCTACATGCACGCGCTGGCGGCGACCGCCGCCTCCAAAGGTAGCCCCGCCGGCCGCGCAGACTGGCGCGCCCTCCAGCCGATGCGCATCAGAGCCTCTCGAGCCTCGATTTCCTCGCTTGGGAAGTGGGGCTGCTCGTGGTGGGCAGCAGGGCATTAGAGGGCAGTGTTGCGGGCGCGGGGCCTGCCCACATTAGACGCTCTTAAGAAGCGGGAACTTCCTCTCTGGGGATTAAAATCCTAGTGCTCTGGATGGGGACGAGCTGGGTCCGAGTCTAGGACCTCAGACCCCAGACCGTGGTGGAATTCAGTTGCCCGCTCCGCGTCTGAGGTCGGGGACAGGGGCCGCGGCCGGGGGGGGGGGGAGCTGCCCAGGCCGGGCCTCGCCCCTCTGGGGCTAAAAATAGCCGGGGAAAGCTGGCGCAGGGAGACCGCTGACCCCAGAAGTGGCGCTACCTAGTACCCGAGCTCGAAGGGTGCGGGGGCTCCCTAGCCCCGAGCAAGCCGCTCCACCGGTCGGGCCTTAGCATTCCCACTTGGCAAACGGGCACATCCAGAGTCAAGTGCAAATCAGAATAGAGAGAGGCTTACAACCGTGGTCCGTGGGGGACCAGTCGCCTCACCCTGACTGTTTCAGCTCTTGCCTGGACCTTGCAAACTCCATGGTGGGGATGAAGGGGAGAGAAAAGTAACCAAAGCAAGAGATAAGGGCTACCAGTGCAAACAGAGTGGGCCAGGGCTCAAAGTCCAAGGCTCTGACTTCCCCCTGGGGCTGGGCCCAAAAGCTGTTGTCCTCGGCTTCCCTGGCCACTGCCCAGGACCCACGCGTTCCCACTCAGCACTGCTTGTTCTGTTCGCCTCTGGCCTGTGCCAGACCGCCCTCCTGTCCTTGTGGCGAATGTGACTCAGCCAGAGCCCTGCCCTTGTGCCCCCGCCTCCAGTCAGCCTCCTCTCCCAGACCTGCCATGTGATGCCTGGCACCTTTGTTTGTCTGCCAGGGGGCCGGGTCCTGGAGGTGGGCTTTGGCATGGCCATTGCAGCCTCAAAGGTTCAGGAGGCTCCCATCCAGGAGCACTGGATCATAGAGTGCAACGATGGTGTCTTCCAGCGGCTACAGGACTGGGCCCAACAACAACCACACAAGGTGCATCCCACTTGGGCTCAAGGCCCTGTGCCATCAGAGGGGGATGGGCGTCTGGGGCATCCACAGACAAGGGGGAGGTGTTCTTCTCCCTGGGGACCACTCTGTTGCTCAGTCTTTTTTTTTTTTCCTCTGCTATTCAAGGTTGTCCCCTTGAAAGGCCTGTGGGAGGAGGTGGCACCCACTCTGCCAGACAGTCACTTTGATGGTGAGAGGGACCTATCAAGGGGATGACCTGGCCCTTCCTACCGTAATCCAGCCCCCTCCATCAGTGGAGTAGGGACCTTCGAAAGAACACAACCCCCTGATCTGTTCTGGGGCACAGAGCCTGGGTGGATGAGGACGTGAGGGTGGACGTTTGAGGGCTTGGCACATGGTGAGGAACATGATTAGTAGACCTCAAAGTGTGGCCTCTGGGTTTCTCAAGCCTGTGCTGCTTTCACCTGCCCTGAGATGAGCTGGGAGAGCCTTGGCTAGGCTGCCAAGCTCAGCCCTGAGCAGGTAGGTTTTCATCCTCTGCACAGGGATCCTGTATGACACGTACCCGCTGTCGGAGGAGACCTGGCATACACACCAGTTCAGCTTCATTAAGGTGGGCCTCAGTGGTCAGCACCATGGCATGGCCCTTGGCTGGGGGAGTGTGTGCTGTCCTCCCATCTTTGTCCATGATTTGCTGGGATGTGGGAGACCAAACTCCAGCCTCCTGCCTGAAAAGTGTCTGTCCCCTCCCCAGAACCATGCCTTTCGCCTGCTCAAGCCAGGGGGCGTCCTCACCTACTGCAATCTTACCTCCTGGGGGGAGCTGATGAAGTCCAAATACTCGAATATCACCACTATGTTTCAGGTATGACTTCTGGGAGCTCCCAGAGCCCTGAACCGGTCTCAACACAGCAACCTGGAGTGGGCTGAGGAGGGGCCACAGGCCTGACCATTTAGCAATCAGGTGGGGACCTTCCCTAGCCATCTCCCATGACCCCCCAGCACCCTGCCTCTGGCCTCTTCCACTTGCGATGTGCCCTTGTTGGTTTAGCTGTGCCTCTCAGGGCCTCTGCACACCCTGTTCCTCCTCTTCCTGGCAAGGAGATGCAGAGTGACCTAAGCCATGGCTCCTTGCAGAGCTCTGAGCCATACATCTGAGTGCCTGTCTGGTGCATGCAGCCAGCAGGGCAGCTTTCCTCCCAAAACATGGATTAGGAGGCCCACATGCTTTTTTTCCTGTTGTGATCCTCTGCTCTGCCCACTGCTTTGGTGAAGATGGGGAGAAACACCAGGACATATGTCCTCAAGTCCTGAGGACCCAGTCTGGGGCTGACATTCCAGGACAGCTAGGAAACCACTGCCTGGTTTCAGCAGCTGGACATTCCCATCCACACCTGGCCCAGCTCAGGGTCTTGGTTCTCACAAATGCTATCTGATGAGGGGTAGGTGTTCAGGTGTAGTGTGAGCCCCCCAGTACCCTCAGAGGTAAGCTGGCACTGCTCTCCCACCAGGAGACACAGGTGCCTGCACTGCTGGACGCAGGGTTCCGGAGGGAGAACATCCACACAGAGGTGATGGTGCTGGTCCCACCAGCTGACTGCCGCTACTATGCCTTTCCGGAGATGATCACACCCCTAGTCACCAAGCACTGAGCCCAGCCTAGCATGGGGCCTCTGGACTTCTGGACAACCCCTTGCTGCCACTACTCAGTGCCTTGGTGGCAAGGTGCCCAGGCGCTGGCCTCTCCTAGTCTCTCACAGTGCTGTTGGCAGCTTTGACCTTCTCTGCAGTGGGAATACTATAGCCTCTCTCTGCAGGTCCTCAAGGGTAAAATAAATGCTAACACAGGGCTTGGGCCTTCAGCAGTGATTGTGCAACTGTTGCTTCTAGTTACTCCCCCTGTTCTCCAGGCAAAGACCGAGACCTGTCACATAAGTTTGGGGAGAAGCTGGGCACTCCCTTCCAAGGCTCTGGGCCTCTGGCTACCACCATCTTGCTGTGGCAAACATGGCCAAGTGATCCCCGAGGGCCACTTCCCCCCAGGCAGCAAGAACCAGCTGACAGAGAGGTTAACCACTTGCCAATTGCCTATTTATGTGAGGGGATGCTCAGGGTGGCAGCACAAGGGCTGGGTGAGGTAAGATGATCCACCAGGAGCTTCAGCACCCTGCGTACTCTCCCCTTACCCCAGCAGCAGAGTACCCTCTAAGCACCCTGACTGGAGTCCAGGGCAGGGACTGCCCTGTAGCCCTGTCTCCAGGAAGTACCCTGGCTGTAGTCTGCCCCATCCCTGTTGCCCCACTGGCCACTCAGTGTAAACCCTGGCTCACCTCAGGGTCTTGGCTCTCATAAATGCTCTCTGATGAGGGATAGGTACCCAGGTGTAGTATGAGCCCCCCAGTGCCCTCAGAGGTGAGCTGGAACTGCCCTCCTGCCAGGAGACTCAGGTGCTTCCCTCTGCCAGGCCGCCACCTGGCTCCCTCCACTGACTCATCCTCGACCTGAGCACCAAGGCAGGCCCTGTGGCTATGCTTTGGGGCCCTCCTGCTCTGCCAGGTCCAGGCCACAGTTCTTGGTGTGAGCAGTTTCCTATGCCGGACACGCTGTTCCCACCTGAGCTTCCCCTCTCAGTGTCACCAAACTTAGCTGGGTGAAGTGCCTGCACCCCCACCCATGTCCTGGGTGTTCCCTCCCAGTCCTGCCAATCCTAACTGCTGGTCCCCAGAACCATCCCAAACATGCAACAAGAACATGCTGCAGATCTGCAGAACCAGGGCCTTCAGCACCAGCAACATCTGGCTCTGAATATGAGATAACCAAACATTTGTTGAGTGAATATACATCCTTGATGTCCACACAGAATCTACAGGACAAGGGACAGGCTGAGGACATGGGCCAGCCAGTGGAGCATGTTGCTTGTCTCTCTCCAGCCCCATCTCCCTAAGCCATTACCTACTACTTAGACATGGGCCATGCCATGGACCCTAGGGTAGGCTCCGATTAGGATACAGACAGGACCTTCCCCCACATACCACATTGGCGGGGGAGGATAGTGGGGTCTAAGGGCAGCTTTATTGAAGATCTTGAGGGGCAACAACACAGACACGCTCTGATGGCTCCAGTAGTGGTGGCACTACCTGCGGTACCAGATCTTGAGCCTTTGCTCTCTCTTGATCTTCCTCTGCAGCTGCAGGATGCCGTATAGCAGGGCCTCCGCCGTGGGTGGGCAGCCTGTGGGTAGGACTGTGCCTCAGCTTCCCTCCCCATAATAACCAGCCCCAGCCAGAACAGTGAAGCCATTTATGGCCCATCCCTTTCCCATGCACACTTGTACAGGGCCCCCAGGTCAGCCTCTGAAGGTATAGCCTGGCAGTATAACTGTCTCCTTTGACAGGTGGGGAAACCGAGGGTCTGAGAGGACAGGAGATTTGCCCAAAGTTATACCTCAGCAACTGACCAGGGGTTTGGCTCCTGATCAAGGTAAACAAGCCCACAGCCTATGTATCCCTCAAAACCTCACTTCAGTATACCCTCCTTTACATCAACAAGTATAGCCAGGCATATCAATGTCAGGCTCTGTCCCCTCCTCTTCCCCTGCCTGGGAGATACCCCAGCACCAGGCCTGGAGTGGAGGCCTCTCTGAGGCTCAGTGCTATTGCCCACAGTGTATGGGCCCAGAAGAAGTACTTGATAAATATTTGCAGAATGCTAAGTAAATCAACACAGTTTCAACTAGCTCTAATCCAATGTTAAAACCTGTTTCTTTTGTTTTTGGCCAAGGCTGGGTTTGAACCCACCACCTCTGGTATATGGGGCTGGTGCCTTACTCCTTTGAGCCACAGGCACCGCCCTAAAAAACCAGTTTCTTTAGCTGGGCGTTGTGGCGGGTACCTGTAGTCCCAAATACCGGGAGGCTGAGGCAAGAGGATCACTTGAGCCCAAGAGTTTAGTTGCTGTGAGCCTTGAGGCCAGAGCACTCTACCAAGGGTGACAAAGTTAGACTCTGCTCAAAAAACAAAAACCAGGCGGTGCCTATGGCTCATCGAGTAAGGTGCCGGCCTCATATACCGAAGGTGGCGGGTTCAAACCCGGCCTCGGCAGAACTGCAAAACAGAAAAATAGCTGGGTGTTGTGGTGGGCGCCTGTAGTCCCAGCTACTTGGGAGGCTGAGGCAAGAGAATTGCTTAAGCCCAGGAGTTGGAGGTTGCTGTGAGCTGTGACACCATAGTATTCTACCAAGGGCAACAAAGTGAGACTCTGTGTCTAAAAAAATATACACATATACATATATACACATACATATATATATCTCCCCCAAATATTATATTGGATATAACTATACTAAAATAATACTATGCATTGTTTTTTGTTTTTTTTTTGAGACAGAGCCTCAAGCTGTCACCCTGGGTAGAGTGCCGTGCCATCACAGCTCACAGTGACCTCGAACTCCTGGGCTCAAGCGATTCTCCTGCCTCCACCTCCCAAGTAGCTGGGACTACAGGCGCCCGCCACAATGCCTGGCTATTTTTTGTTGCAGCCATCATTGTTGTTTGGAGGGCCCAGGCTGGATTTGAACCCGCCAGCTCAGGTGTATGTGACTGGTGCCTTAGCCGCTTGAGCCACAGGCACCGAGCCTGCATTGTTTTTTGGTTTTCTTTTTTTGTAGAGACAGAGTCTCACTTTATCACCCTCAGTAGAGTGCCATGGCGTCGCACAGCTCACAGCAACCTCCCAATTCCTGGGCTTAGGGCAATTCTCTTGCCTCAGCCTCCCGAGTAGCTGTGACTACAGGTGTCTGCCACAACCCCCGGCTATTTTTCTGTTTTTGCAGTTCGGCTGAGGCCCGGTTTGAACCTGCCACCTTCGATGTATGGGACCCGGCGCCCTACTCGATAAGCCACAGGTGCCACCCCCTGCATTGTTTTTTTGACAGTCAAAATGAACTGAGCATTGGTGGCACCTGTAGCTCAGTGGGTAGGGTGCTGGCCACATACACCGAGGCTAGCAGTTCGAACCCAGCCAGGGCCAATTAAAACAACAATGAAAACTGCCAACAACAACCAAAAAATAGCCAGGCGTTGTAATGGGTGCCTGTAGTCCCAGCTACTTGGGAGGCTGAAGCAAGAGAATCACTTAAGTGGCAAGAGTTTGAAGTTGCTGTGAGCTGTGATGCCATAGCACTATACCCAAGGCAACAGCTTGAGACTTTTCTCAAAAAAAAAAAAAAAAATGGCGGTGCCTGTGGCTCAGTGGGTAGGGCACCGGCCCCATATGCTGAGGGTGGCGGGTTCAAACCCGGCCCTGGCCAAATTGCAACAAAAAAATAGCCGGGCGTTGTGGCAGGTGCCTGTACTCCAAGCCACTCAGGAGGCTGAGGCAAGAGAATTGCCCAAGCCCAGGAATTCAAGGTTGCTGTAAGCTGTGTGATGCCATGGCACTCTACCGAGGGCAATAAAGCGAGACTCTGTCTCTACAAAAAAAAAAAAAAATTAGCCTTTTGCATTTTAATGTGTTAAGTCTGGCCATGGTGGCGATCACTGGACTTCAAGGGAGCCTAACGTGCCCTTTGTGAGGTTGAGGACTCAGAGACAGTTCTTAGCCTCCAGGAACATTTTTTTTTTTTTGAGACAGAGTCTCAAGCTGTCACCTGGATAGAGTGCTGTGACATCACAGCTCACAGCAACCTCCAATTCCTAGGCTCAAGCGAGTCTCTTGCCTCCGCCTCTCAAGTAGCTGGGACTACAGGCACCCACCACAACACCCGGCCATTTTTTTGGTTGCAGCTGTCATTGTTATTTGGCGGGCCCAGGCTGGATTCGAACCCGCCAGCTCAGGTGTACGTGGCTGGCGCCTTAGCCCGTTGAGCCACAGGCACCGAGCCTCCAGGAACATTTTTTTGTTTGTTTGTGTGTGTTTTTTTTTTTTTTTTTTTGGTGAGAAAGTCTCACTCTGTTACCCTGGGTAGAATGCTATGGCATCATGGCTCACAGCAACTTCAAACTCCTGGGCTTAAGTGATCCTCTTGCCTTAGCCTCCTGAGTAGCTGGGACTACAG
>CAUYRH010160745.1:0-11096 GCA_963574655.1 Perodicticus potto
AAATCCTGGTGGGATTTTCCAGGCTACTCCCTTAAGAGGATTAACTGCCTCCAAATGGTCGGTTAAAGGATTATTACTTAGCATAAGAATAACCTTGGTAAAGTAGTTATCAGTTAAGCCAGTTAAACTTTAGCCAATAAGGATAGTTTTACATGATAAGTGGTTATCAGTTAATCTAATTTATCCATAGACCTGTAAGTACCAGGTGGTAAAAGGCCGGGGGTCAGGTTTAAGTCATATGTTTATTGATTAAGTCATGTACTTGTTGATTAAGTTATGTGCCTATACAAGCCTTGTTGGAAGAAATAAGTTTGCTGAAATGCCTGAGAGAGCTTCAGCTGCTGAACTGCCTGAGTGAGCATCAGCCATCAATCATTCCATCTGCGGTGCTGCCTCTGCATCATTGATAGGGGGCTGGGTGGCAGCAACACTCTCTCTCTCTTTCTTTCTTTTATTCATTTTCTTTATTTCCTTTGCTGTCCCCTTTGCGAGTAGATGATTTTATCTAGTGATATGATTTGATTTCTTTCTTTTTTTTTTTTTTATTATCTGCTGTGGGATTTTGCTTTTAGCATATCATAAGGCTTACATAAAACATTATATAGTTAGATATAATAGGCTATTTTAACCTAGTAACAAATTTTCTTTAAATAATATAACCTACATTTCATGTTTTCCATGTCACCATTTACATCTTTATATATCATGAATTGCTTAATAAATTATTGTAGTTATTACTTTTTTGCCTTAGTTTTATAGATTGGTATTCATTGATAGTACAAAGAATTAGATTACACTGATTGTGTTTGTTAGGTAAAGGCCCTCTTGCAGTTGTGTCCTGACCCCAATTAGTGTGCCATACACCATGTTCCTCAGCCCTCTTCCTTCTCCCCTCCCCCATCTCTCGTTCCCTTACCCCTCACCTTGTATTAGATCATCTACTGCCTTCATATTGGAATTGAGTACATAGGATTCTTGCTTCTCCATCCTTGTGATGCTTTAATAAGAAGTATGTGCTCTAACTCAATTCAAGTTAATACAAAAGATGTAAAGACTCTATCTTTTTTAATGGCTGAATATTATTCCATGGTATACATATACCACAGCTTGTTAATCCATTCCTGGGTTGGTGGGCATTTAGGTAGTTTGAACATGCTGGTGATTGTAAATTGAGCTGTGATAAACAGTCTAGTGTAAATGTCCTTCTGATAAAATGATTTTTTTCTTCTGAGTAAATGCCTAGCAATGGGATTGAAGGATCAAATGAGAGGTCTAATTTGAGTTCTTTTAGGATTCTTCATACTTCCTTCTAAAAAGGTTGTGTTAGTGTACAGTTCCACCAGCAGTGTAAAAGTGTTCCCTTCTCTCCACGTCCATTCCAGCATCTGCAACATTGAGACTTTGTGATGTGGGATATTCTCATTGGGGTTAGGTGACATCTCAGGGTGATTTTGATTGCTTTTCTCTGATGTTCAGAGAGGATGAGCATTTTTTCAAATGTTTGCTAGCCATTAATCTTCTCTTCCTTAGAGAAATTTCTGTTAATATCTGTTGCCCAGTGGTAGACAGGGTTGTTTACTCTTTTTTGTTGATTAATTTGAGTTCTCTGTAGATTCTAGTTATTAACTCTTTTTGAGATTCATACCATGCAAATATCTTTTCCAATTCTGATAGTTGTCTTTTAGTCTTACTTGTTGCATCCGTAGCTGTGCAGAAGCTTTTCAGTTTAATAATTCCTTTTTGGGTGTTTTTGTTGTTACAACTGCCACTAAAGTCTTCTTTAAAAAATCATTCCCCTGTCTGACATCATTGTGGGGGTTCACCACATGTTCTTTTAAGATTTTATCATTTCATGTCTTAGATTTAAGTCTTTTATACATCTTGAGTCGATGTTTATAAGAGGTGAAATGGGTGGGTCCAGTATCAGTTTTTCCATGTGGTAGTCTGGTTCTCCCAGAAGCATTTATTGAATAGAGATTTATATTTTCCCTACTGTATGCTTTTGTTTGGTTTCTCAAATAGCAGATGTAAAGGTGAGACTGGTTTCTTTGATTGGTTTTCCATTGTGTCCCATATTCCAAAGAATTAGAAAACCAGGAGATGTAGTTATTATTTTAAAGAAGTTTTGTTTTTAATCTTCATAAAAATAGATATGTAATTTACACTCCACTACTACAATATTAGATCATTCTGAGTTTGACTTTGCACTTACTTTTACCAATGAGTTTTATACTCTCAGACGTTTTTGTGTTACTAATTAGCTTCCTTTTCTTTTAGTTTGAAGGATTCACTTCAGGATTTCTTGTGAGACAGGTCTGCTGGTGATGCCCTCCCTCAGCTGTTGTTTCTGATAGTCTTTACCTCTTGTTTATTTATGAGGGAAAGTTTTGCTAAGTAAAGTATTCTTGTTTGACAGTTTTTTTCCCCTTCTGCACTTTGAATATATCATCTCACTTTATACTGGCCTATAACACTTCTGCAGATAAATCCCCTGCTAGCTGTGCTGAATCTCTCCTATATGTTACCTACTTCTTTTGTCTTGATTATTTAAGGATCCATTTTTGCCTTTGATTTTTCACAGTTTGATTATAATATATCCTGGCAGTCTGCGGGTTGAGAAGTTGTGGCTTCCTTCTTGAAGTTGCTCACTAGCAACGTATTCTTTTCTTTGAGTGGTGAGTAGTATGCATAGCCATGTCTCCCCCTTTGGGGTTTCACAGTGGGAATGCCATTGGTTACCTCACTGTTGAATGATGTTAGAGCTGGCTACTGGGGACCACCATGTTCCTCCTACATGAATAACATAGGAAGCCTCTACCTTTATTCTTATCTCTTAGCCATTTCATGGTGTGTCAGGATGCCAATCTTGCTAGTGATCTTTTTTGTGGGGATATTCTTCATGTTTTTGTTCACTGTATTGCTGCAAATTAATTAATGGTCTCTTGAGCCCTCTCAGGGCTATTTTGGCCTCTGGATAGCTTTCTATATATTTTTTTGTGTGAAGGTGAGGCTGGTATCTTTGCCATCTTGCTGATATCCTTCCAGCTTATGCTCATATGATCCCCTTTTGCAAAAACAGGGTGCTACTGAATAAATGTTTGATGATTTATTAAGTACGAAAATTTTACCTTATTGTACTTTTTTATTTGCCTTAGAACTACCTAGCAGAACACTGGAAGTCAAGATTATTAAATCTAAGTTTTAAAGGATTCTAAAAATTGTCTCATTCTGTACTGTCATATGCATGAAGTTCTGAAAAGTTTGATACTCAGTAAATATCACTGAAGGAGTTGTTGGTTTATTATTTAAGCTATTCACTATCTCCTAAATTTATAAAGTAGTAATTATATTTCTAAATGTTTCTATATGATAGGACTTTGTCTGCTTTCCTTCTTTCCTCCTTCTTTCATTTCTCTTTTTATATATTTATATTTACTTATTAAATTAAAATAACACATACTTGTTTAGAAAATTCAAGCAATGGTGTTGAAAGTAAAAACTGAAATCCTCCTCATGTTCCCCCATATGCACTTCCCATAGGTAAATAATGTTAGCAGATTTCTGTGTATTTTCCTAGACATTTTTATATCTATATTTTTATCTTTCTATCTATCTTTATATAATCACACACATACAAATATTAAGAAAAATGATTTCTCCTCCAAACAATTTACCATGGAAAATTTTATTCTGACATAGTAAACATTATCACTCTTATGAAAGGCTACATAATATTTGAATACATGGAGACATTATAAATAAAGCTTAGTATTGTTGAACCTTTAAAACCTATGTGCTTGTACCTATTCCAAGCAATGCTACAACATATTTGTTAGTTATGGGTCCATTTTCAATCTGTACTATCATACTAAGCATCTAACATGAATAAAATTATATGCATGAAAGCCCTTGAAAACAGTGAAGAAAATGTATCTGTAGAATGCTTATTAAGTAAAACAATTAAATCTACAAATACTGACTGCATACTGTTAAGGTTTTGTTTAAAAGTAAACAATATAAAAGAATAAAAGAGAAACTGTTAGGTAGGGTGTGACTTTAAAATAGACATTACTGAGCAGAAAATGACTGAGTTACTAAAGGCAAAAACTCACTATGAAAACTATCAACTAATATATAGTGTACTCAATTGCATGGAAGTAATAACAAGCATGATGTTCACTGATAAAGGCTAATGAAATAATTACAACAGTATAATATAAATGGTAGATGATGACATAAAAGTACTGAGAAAAATCACCAGCATACCAACAGATCCAAGGAAAATAGGTTGACCATGCTTTTGTACTTTTTATAAGATTTGTTGATATTCATCAAACGACAATGTGCTCAGCATTTGCCCAAAGAAAACATAATTTTAGGTAAAATTATATTATAGAGATTAGTTATCTCTTAAAAGTTTCTTTCATAAACAACCACCACAACCACAACAGGAGGAGGTCGAACTGATGTTGTAAACTGACTTGTATCTCTTTGAAGATAGCAACTGCATCTAATTACATTTTTAGTTCCAAGGGTCTGGCTGAAAAGTGAGCAGAAAAGTGGGTTCTTTTTATATATCAACTCATAAGACATAGGCAAATCACTAAACAATCTTAAATGGCTGACTCCTTTCCCTTCTAAACCCAATGGAAGAAGAAAGGAGAGAATCTATAGCTGAGATAATTTATGACTCCAGATTACATATGAAGCATCCTGTAGCAAATAACAGTGGTGTTATTTTTATCTTCAGAATTTTCAAGGTGATATAGTCCTTTCATATGCATTTGAGGGAGGAATAGAAATTCCACTAAGGATACAGAAGCAGCCACAGATTCGTGATATGTTGCCTCAGGATAACCTGGAAAGACGAACATTAGGCCTTCACCATAGTAGGATCACTGGGGAAATTCTTGACTCTTACTGACTTTTAATGATAGTGCCTAGACAATAAGAGGCTTGGTGGCCAGACTAAAATTATCCCACTAACATTTTAATTTATTATTTGTCATATAGCTAGAACCCAAGCATAAAACTTCAATTTCAAACTAAGTGTCAGTGTGTAAATGTAAACTTCTCTAAAAAATTGCCTTAGTGATCTTTGTATCTAAGGACCACACATTCCAGAAATCGGTGAAAAGTCTGATAAATGAGGCGGCACCCGTAGCTCAGTGAGCTGGAGGCTTCAAACCCAGCCTGGGCCAGCAATGACAACTGGAAAAGTCGGATAAATGAATAAAGAAAATGACATTAAGTAACATTTACTTTAGAAGGCACAACAAAGAAAATGTCTCAGAGATACCTCACTAAGACATAGCTAAAGACTGTTAATTGCTTATCTCATAGCAAACCATGGATCACAGAGGAGACTGGTAGAGATTTGTTTTATCTTACTCCATTCTCTCAAGGGAAGTATTTAATTTGTATCTCATGGGCCCAATAACTGGAGGTATAGCACAAGACAAAAGGAAAAAAAAAAAAGTAATATTCTTTGAAGTACTTATTGTGTTAAACTGGACATTTTTAAATCCAGGAAAATTATATTGCCACTTTTTTTGAATATCCATGAATCCTGCTCTCAGATGATCCTCAATGGATTCTTATAATAACCATAAATTGCTCTCTCTACTTCTGAATTCTAAATTCATTTCCACTCCACCCTCACTCTCACTCTCCTCAACCATCCATTGTATAAGAACCAGATTAATCTTCTGAAAACCTTGTCTTTCTTTGGATAGGCCTTTCCTTCCAACTTTGTAGAATCTCACCATACTTTTGTATAATTAAACCTGAACTTCTCAGCTTTGTTTTCAAGTACCTCGTACTTTGAAATGAATCTCCATCTTTACTTTCATGTCCTCCCTTTACTTCAATACCTCCCTACCCACACATACTGAACCTTCCACTTTCTACTTTATTATGGCTATTGAATGTTATAAAGAAATCTCAACATTTCTTTCTTTTTAAAAAAATCATTACCATGTTTTAGTAAAAAGGTATTTTTATATTAAGGTATATAAATGTTTTAGACATATTACTATTGCATACTTAATAAACTATAGTATCGTATATATATAACTTTTCCCCCCCATTCTATAACATTAGTTCTTGACTTTATTTTTATTTTGGGGGAATCATTGAGGGTACAATGAGCTAGGTTACACTGCTTGAGTTTGCTAAGTGAAGTACCTCTATTAAGAGTGTCCTAACCCCAGCAGGTGTGTCACACACCATGGCCTCACACTCCCCCGTCCCTTTTTCCCCTCCCCATTGCCTCTCCTCCCACCACATACCTGCATTAATTGTCCTCCTATCAGAATTGATTACATTGGATTCTTGCTTCTCCATTCTTGTGATGCTTTACAAAGAAGAATATATTTCAACTCCATCTAAATTAATACAAAAGATGCAAAGTCACCATCCTTTTTATTGGCTGTATGGTATTCCATGGTATACATATACCACAGCTTATTAACTCATTCCTGGTTTGGTGGGCATTTAGGTTGGCAATTGTAAATTGAGCTACAATAAACAGTCTAGTGCAAATTACCTATGATAAAATTATTTTTTTTTTCTGAGTAGGTGTTCAGTAATGGGATTGCAGGATCAAATGGTAGGTCTACTTTGAGGATTCTCCATACTTCCTTCCAAAAGAGTTGTATTAGTTTGCAGTCCTACCAGAAGTGTAAAAGTGTTCCCTTCTCTCCACAATCATGCCAGCATCTACAGCTTTGAGTCTTTGTAGGGTTGGGTAATGTCTCAGGGTGGTTTTGATTTGAATTTCTCTGTTAATTAGGGACAATGAGCATTTTTTCATGTGCTTGTTAGCTATTCATCTGTCTTCTTTAGAGAAGGTTGTATTCATCTCACTTACCTATTAATATGAGGGATTGTTGGATTTTTTTCTTACTTAATTTGAGTTCATTGTGTATTCTAGTTACCAAACTTTTGTCTGACTCATAATATTAAATATCCAGGAACATACCTATCAAAAGAAGTGTAGGGCCTCTATAAATAAAACCAAAAAATCTTTTTTTTTTTTTTTTGAGACAGAGCCTCAAGCTGTCACCCTGGGTAGAGTGCCGTAGCATCACAGCTCACAGCAACCTCCAATTCCTGGGATCAAGCGAGTCTCCGGCCTCCGCCTCCCAAGTAGCTGGGACTACAGGTGCCCACCACAACGCCCAGCCATTTTTTGGTTGCAGTCGTCATTGTTGTTTGGCAGGCCCAGGCTGGATTTGAACCTGCCAGCTCAGGTGTACGTGGCTGGCGGCCCACTCCGTTGAGCCACAGGCGCCGAGCCAAAACTAAAAAATCTTAAGAAAATAAATAACAAGATATTAACAAATGGAAGAACATATATACCATGTTCATGGCTGGGAAAAATAAACATTATTAAAATATCTATACTTTCCAAAGCAATTTACAGATTCAATGCAATTCCCATTAAAATGCCAACAACGTACTTTCAAGATTTGGAATAAAGAGCTGAGTATCCAATGTACTAAGCCCTACTATGAAGCTAATTTATAGCTTTCGTATGAGGGGTATAACCCAACTATAGCACAAGAATATGGGGGAAAAGGCAAGGGTAGGGAGGGGAGGGTGGTGGTTGGGGTGGAGGGAGGGTATTTGGTGGGGCCACACCTACGGTGCATCTTAGAAGGGTACAGGTGAACCTTACTAAATGCAGAATACAAATGTTTTCATATAATAACTGAGAAAATGTCAGGAAAGCTATGTTAATCAGTTTGATGAAAATAGTTCAGATTGTATATGAAACCAGCACATTGTACCCCTTGATTGCACTATTGTACACAGCTATGATTTAATAATAAAGACAATAAAAAAAAAGATTTGGAAAAAAATAATTCTTCATCTTGTATGGAACCAGAAAATACCCATATAGTTAAGGTGATTCTTAGTAATGAAAACAAGATCAGAGGGCTCAGTGCCTGTAGCTCAGTGGCTAGGGAGCCAGCCACATACACCAGAGCTGGAGGGTTTGAATCCAGCCTGTGCCTGCCAAACAACAATGACAACTACAACAAAAAAAATAGCTGGGTGTTGTGGTGGGTGCCTGTAGTCCCAGCTACTTGAGAGGCTGAGGCTAAAGAATCATTTAAGCCCAAGTGTTTGAGGTTGCTGTGAGCTGTTGATGCCATGGCACTCTACCCAGGGTGACATAGTGAGACTCTATCTCAAAAACAAAAACAAGAGGGAGGGGCAAGATGGCCAATTAGAGCCAGCCTCTGACAGATGGTCCTATCCATAGGGAAGGATAATATCTAAGAAGTACCCAATTAAGCTGAAGATTGGGAGCTGAGCTGACAGAGAAGAATGATAACTGCAGGTCACAGTTGAGGAAAGCTGCAATTCCAAGAAAGCAAACTTCAGGTACAAAATTCATCCCAAAGGAAAAGTATCCATCCCCTCCCCCAAGAAAGCTGTTTTTTTTTCTTCATTTTCTTTTTCTCTTTGTTTGCTCCTGTAGTTTTTCTTCAGGTAGGTGGTGAACTGAGGACCTCTTGTCTCACCCCATGGGTGAGAGCTGTAGGAAGTGGGGTCTACTTCCCCAGAGGGACCCTGTTGTGACTCTGAACACTCTCTTGCCAGGCAGAAAAATTGAACTAGCATTTTCTCTGCCTTTCTGAACTTCCAGTCCACCCTTACCCCCTTACCTGACAAACCAGAAGCCTAACCCCTGCAGAGACTGTGGGAGGAGGCTCATGAGCAGCACCCCTGCAACCAGTGCCCCATCCCCACCTGGCCAGAGCCTGCTATAACTGCACATTTTGCACCCTGCCCACCACATCCGCCCTGCCTCCATGCCATGCCCCAACCTGGCCAGAGTTGTGAGCCAAGTACTCTCCTTGCCAAAGTCACTTAGCGTAAGACACTGCCAGGATCATGTGCAGTGTTCCCCGCCCTGCTGCTGGATCCATGTGCTCCATGCTCCCGGAGCTACTCCTGCAGCCAGAACTCCCTGGCTGTGGCAGTCACCAGGGAGATGCGTGTGGTCACTTCCCACAAAGATACAGCAACAATAGAGCAATCGCACTGGGGTCTATTCTTGAAGAGACACCTCCCCAACTTTGAGGACTGCCAGAGGAAACCAGAACTCACTGTATAGGGATACCTGTGCTGCAGAGTGGCAGGGGTAAAGGTGCAGTGGCTGAGGGAGAAAAGCATTTGCTGACTTGTTGCACTCAGGATTAGACTGAGTCCAAGTGTTCCAAGTGGAACACTCGGCAGTGGCTATTGAGTACCCAAGGAAGGCAGGCCTCAGCTCCCCCAGCTAGCTGGTAGCAGAGGGTAGTGGCCAGGCCGTGGGGGCACTGACCGTCCTTTGACTCTGACAGGCACTAAGCCCTGGCATATCTGCTTATTGGAGGGAGCAGGACCTCAGCCCTGTGGGTTCAAAGTGACTGGGCGTGAAAGAGGAGCAAAGTGGAGAAAGAGACTCAGCCCCCTGGTCAAACTCTGCTACCAGGAAGGCCTTTCTGACTCCACAGAGCATCGGAGTGAGCTAAATTTGAGAAGCCAGTAGACCTCCTCCATCTAGTTGCTGGAGACCTTTCGAACTCTTTCACTGGAGAGTTCATAACGATTGGGTCAATTGGTTTGGAATTCCTGACCTGGGCCAATCACCCAAGGACCCTCTTGGTTGGTACCCTGGTTGTGTGGTAATGCAAAGGGTTGAATTTCCTCTTCCAGTTGTTGTACATGGGGGGTGGGGTGTCTTAGTTTCTTGTATTTCTCCACAGATAAGACTTCACCAGAGTCACTGATCCACTAGGATTGGACAAGAACCAGCTGAATACAATGCAGAGCCACCTAACCCCACCACACCAATTAGGTTTCCTTAGCCACAGACTGTAATACTGTACGGGTCCTTTGCAAACCTATAGGGGATAAAGCTGCAGTCATCTTTCTGAGACCCTTGACAAAGGGCTGGTTAATCACAACTCTAGGAACTCCCAATCCAATTTCAACTTACCTTCCCACCTAGCCAATGGTGAAAAACAATCATGACACAGAATCATGGGACAAACCCTGGCAACATCAATAATCAGAATAGATCAACTGTCGCAAGGAACGATAAGGCAGACACAGCACAAGATCCCATTCATAAACAAATGGATAGGATGTCAGAAGTCGAGTTCAGAAATTGAATAGCAAATAAGATTAACAGAATGGAGGTAAAGATGGAATTTGAATTTCAAGGAGTAATTTAAAAGATGTCTCTAGAATTCAACGAATTCAAAGACAAAATGACCAAAGATTTTGACACATTGAGGCAAGAATTTACAGTCCTCAAAGATCTGATAAATACAGTAGAATCCCTAGTAACAGAATAGAGCAAGCAGAAGAAAGGATCTCTGACATTGAAGACAAATTTTTTGAACACTCCCAAATGCTCAAAGAGGAAAAAAAGTGGAGAACAAAAATGAATCATTCTTTCAGAGCGCTCTGGGATAATTCAAAGAGATCTAATATTCGCCTTGTAGGAATACCTGAAGCTGATGAGGTTGCTGCAAAGTATACAGATGCTTTACTTCATGAAATAATCAAAGAGAGTTTTCTAGACATGCCAACAGATTCTGAAGTTCAGATAGCAGACAGTTTCAGAACACTGTCATAACTCAACTCAAATAAAAATTCTCATAGACACATTATACTTAGTGTTGCCAAAGTTAATACGAAGGAGAAAATTCTGTAAGCTGCAAGATAAAAGAAAACCATAACCATAACCAAGGGAAACAATATCAGAATGACTTCAAATCTCTCTGATGAAAACTTTCAAGCTAGAAGAGGGTGGTCATTGAACTTTAATCTCCTTAAACAAAATAACTTTCAACCCAGGATCCTGTAATCCAGCTAAGCTGAGTTTTATCTATAATGGAGAAATTAAATACTTTAATGACATTCACATGTTGAAGAAATGTCCCATAACCAAACCAGCTCTGCAGGATATTCTCAGACCTATCCTCCATAATGGACAGCACAATTCTCCACCACCAATGTAAATTCACTCAGAAACTTTTGATCAAATTCCAACTTCCACAGTGAGAAAAAAATTAAAAATGTCCATTGGA
>CAUYRH010160746.1:0-28838 GCA_963574655.1 Perodicticus potto
TTTTTTTGAGACAGAGCCTTAAGCTGTCACCCTGGATAGAGTGCTGTGGCATCACAGCTCACAGCAACCTCCAATTCCTGGGCTCAAGTGAGTCTCCTGCCTCTGCCTCCCAAGTAGCTGGGATTACAGGTGCCCGCCACAACGCCCAGCCATTTTTTGGTTGCAGCCACCATTGTTGTTTAGCGGGCCCGGGCTGGATTTGAACCCGCCAGCTCAGGTGTACGTGGCTGGCGCCTTAGCCCGTTTAGCCACAGGCACCGAGCCTGTTCTTTAAAAATTTTTAAGGCATACCTAAGATCCTCTCACAGCACACCAGTGTGCTGCGGCACACTGATTGAAAATCATTACTCTAGAGTTTGGGAGTAGGTTATTATGTTAATCCAGGCAAGAGATTATGAAGGCCTGGAATGATGTTGTGGTAGTAGTGACTGTGAAAAGGGAATTGGGTGCATAGATATTAAAGGACGTAGGATTGATAGGACTTACATGTGAGGAGTGTATGAGAGAGAGGAAAGATAATAGCAAGGATGACATCCTACTTTCTGGTTTGGGTTGGCAAGTGGGTGATTGTATTTGTCTCTGAGATAGAGAATATAGAAAGAGGAGGCATAAGGGATAACAATTTTGGATATATATGAAATACTTGTGTAAAATCTAAGTAGGAGAGTCAAGTAAGACATTGAATATGTGGATCTGGAATTGAGAGGCTAGAGGAGGGCAGGAAAGAAAGTTATAGGAGGTGGTATGCTATGAGAAGAAGGCCTAATATGTAGCGCTTATATAATTTTGTTTATAACTTATAGTTAGTATTATATATTTATTTATAGTTTAACTCTGGAAAGCCAACTCTACTTTCATTTGTTTTGAATTGGTGAGGTGGGGCAGGCGTAGTTGGGTCAGACTATCTCACTCTGCTCTACTGTCTTAATATTTGTAAGGACAAATGAATGGTGAGAGTTTATTGATGACAAATATGTAAGGAGGACCTACTGTGGGCATAGCCATATGCCGGCAGGCTAAGTCATACAAGAGTCTTTGAACACATGATCCTTGCCTTCCAGATATGTTGAATCTAGTATGAGGTGGGTAGGTGGTTAGATTTGTACCATGAAAAGGTAATCAAACAGAGGGAAGTATTCTATATGCAAATTAAGTTATAGGTCAGAAATACTATAGGAATTTAGGAAAGGAAGAGATCATTTATAACTGAAGTGTCCAGAGAGCTTCATAGAGAAGGCAAAGTTTAACTGGTCCTCAAGGTACAGTACTTACGTTATGATACAGAGAAAGAGGATAAATCTGTCTGCAGTGGATGGTTCATTCGCTTGGCACATAATAAGTATTTGGGAAATATTTGAGTAAGAGGTAAGACTGGCATTTAGATTCAGTCCAGATCAAAGAAGGCCTTGAATACTGGGTAAGAATCATGCCTTTATCTTAAAGATTGATGATTTTTCAGATTTTTAGCTATAGAGTCCTTTTGAAAGGAAATCTTACGTGGATACACACTTTATGGAGCAAATGGAAGCAGAGGGCTCTGACTTAACCACCAGCTCATAACCCTTACAGCCCTTGAAGAGATCTGTGGGCAATGAGGATCTAAAAAACATAATCTGGGTATTCTTTCTTAAACATCCCTTTGGCAGTGATGTGTAGGAAGCACATGGAGGGAGATCATCTGGAATGGGGAATAGCAGGAGGGAGGCCGCTATAATGGTATAAGCCAGGAGAAAAGAAGCAGAAAGCCCAGGAAAGAAGGGCCAGATATGTCAGTCTTTTTTATGGTCATGTATCTTGGCTGTCTCACATGTATGCCTTCTTGAATGGGGTTAGTGGGCATCTGTAAGTGTGTGAAGTATTATCTGAGCCAACTTGCCATAGCCTGTTGAAGGGGTTGTTGGCTTTTACCTACTTAGCTAAAGGAACCATTCACTGCAGTGGGCTCACCATGGCACCAGCAGTGGTTCATATAAGTATGTTTACTAATACTAGGATACCGAAATTAAATTAAATTATTCAGCCAGATATGTGGTGGTTTGACAAAGTTGACTAGTTTGATGTGTTCTGATTCATCTGCATGTAGAAAATGGCTTAGATGATCATTTCTACATATTTTTATAGGAAAGAGCAAGGATTCTGCCTGGCCCATATATTCTCCCTACATCTATGATTGTTGAATCTTCAATATGGCTCAACTTGAATATTTCTGGTTCTCTAGACATTGAGATACAGATGAGCACTCCTTTGTTCAGCAGCTAGACCTATAGGTCTGGTGGGAGGGGTAAATATAATTAATATCAACTGTGGAGAGACTTTGGTAGGCTCCATACCTCTTGCCAGATCATGAAACCCTGAAGGCTAAATCACTTTAATTGGTTTAGATGGAGGTTTCCAGTTTTTGTTCTTGGAGAAATCAAATCACTTTATGCTTCAAGTAAGGGCATTTACTGATAAAAGCTTTCCAAAAGAAACTATGTCTAAGTCTGCCCAAATAAGAGTGTGTGTGTGAGAGAGAGAGAAAGAGAGAGATTTATTGATTTTGGCTGGGTCTGGGTAGGGTGAACAGTATGGTCTTAGTCCCTGGACAATAGAGTGGGATTATATCTCAATGTGATCTGTGTTTCACAAGTGAGGAAAGGGAATTCACCAACATTATATGGGGGGATCCTGAAATGAGAGTGCTAAGGATTGACCCTTGATAGGGAGAAGATGGGGCAATCTGTTGGGGACTAAGTAGTTAAGATCTGGTATGAATGGAGTGAGAAAGGTTTAGGGGAGGAAATGGTAAGATCTAGCAATTCTGTGCTTGGGCATGTGATGTTAGGTTGAGACATATGAATGTTTATGTGCCTTTGCATACACGTGTGAACTATTTTGATGGAGGGTGTAGGTTGTGGTAGAAATAGCTTGAACTTCGAGTCAAAGACACCTAAGCTCAGATCCCATTTCTGCCCCTTATTATTTGTGGGATCTTATTCAAGATTATTAACTTCTCTGAGCCCTTAGATGTTCTTTCCTTAATTTCTTGCTCTCTGGAAGGTTAATGAGTTGCCAAGAAACTTACATCTTCCAGAAACCAGGGACCCAGGATCCACTCCAGATTTCCCATGTTTTCACAGAGAAGCAGAGCGGGGGGAAGAAATGAACCTTGGTTTCCTAAAAGGAAATTTTCTTAACATGATGAAGGGCATCTACAAAAATCCTATAACAATGTGATACATAATGGAAAAACATTAGAAACATCTTTAAAAGCAGGAATATGACAAGAATATCCACTAACACCCTTTCCTTTTGATGCTGTGCAGCCATCCTTGCCATTGCAAACTTTCTTTCAAAAATTAGAGACCTAAGAATTGGAAAGGGGAAAAAAAGAACCCTCTGACATTACATGAGGTTAATATGAATCTGTCTACATAGAACACCTAATTGAACGCTTATGTTCAAATAGTTAAAAATAATAGGAACATTTGTTGAGAAGGTCAGATACACAATTTGTAAAAATTGTAAAAATCAATTGTATTTTATAAACCATAACAATCAAAATATAATTTCTAAAAGGTAGTATTTCTATTAAAACATAGCAACGACAACTATAAAGTACTTAGAAATAAGTCCAGTCAAATATATGTGAGGTTTTCATACAGAAAAATATAAAAGTTTGATGTTAAAGAATACCTAAATAAATGGAGAGATATCCCATATTCATGGATAGGATATCAGAAAGATGGCAGTTCTATCCTAATTGGTCTATAAATTCAAGGAAGTTTCTATCAGAATCTCATTAGGGTTTTTCATGGAATGTGATATTAAAACTGATATTAAAATTTGTATGAAAGAATAGAGAAAAGAAACTAGAACAGTTAAGACGTTTCTGAAGAATAATACCAGGATTGAGCATTTGCCCTGTCAGACATCAGACCTTATTATAAGATTACAGAAATAATGAGATACTGGTATAGAGATAGAAAAACTAACTAATTCTGATAGAAACTGCTTTGAATTTATAGATCAATTAGGATAGAAAAACTAACCAGTGGAATAGGTTAGAGAGTCCAAAAACAAATCCGTGTAAATCTGGAACTTTAATTTGTGACCTAAGGTGGCATGGCAAAGGAGTGGGAAAAAATAAGATGTATTCAGTAGATGAAACTAATGGAAAAAAATTAGATCACTATTTCTTATCATGACATACAAATCAATATCAGATAAAATAAGGGCTTAAATATCAAAAGGAAAAATATTAAACTTTTTGTAGAAAATAGAAATTAATATCTTTCCAGCGTTAGGAAAGGCACTAACTATAAAACAAATTATGTTTGTGGAATTTCTTACATGAAGTTTTCCATCTTTTCTGTGTGCTGCTTCTCTCTGATCACATTATATGGCTTGAGGTTTTCTTTACTGGATTAAAAATACAACTCTAATTATCTTCCTTTGTGGTCCTCTTGATATTTATCTTCCTCTGCTCAACTAATTTCCTTGTACCCAGAATCCGACAGTCCCTAAAGTTCAGATGTCCATGGCTTGCATTTGCATGTTGAAATGAAGGTGGAGAGGGAAGCCAAAGGAGGAGTCTGTCAAGGACAAGGTGTGGGTTTGATATGCTGGTTGTATTTGAATGTTCCCATAGTTAAGAATCCTAATGTGAGAAGTTAGAGAATAAAGAGATTCTTAGGCCTCTGGAATACTTTCTTAACCATAGCAGCCACTTTCTCTGGCCAGTTTGCAAGGCTAGGTGGTGGCATGGCCTATTATGGAAAGTCAAAGGAGACTACCCTCAATGTCTTAGAGTCACCCCAACTCTACACAGATGGAGAAGATTCTGTTTTCCGACTAGCAAAACAAAGCTTAGCCTGATCCAATGTAACTCCAAGGTCCCATCCAGACTTGTCCTTGGAATTGAATAGTTTCACCATTTTGGGGAGATAGCCTTTTCTGTGTTCATTCTTTTTTCTTTTCTTTTCTTTTTTTTTTTTTGAGACAGAGCCTCAAGCTGTCACCCTGGGTAGAGTGTCATGGCATCACAGCTCACAGTAATCTCTAATTCCTGGGCTCAAGCGAGTCTCTTGTCTCTGCCTCCCAAGTAGCTGGGACTACAGGCGCCCGCCACAACTCCCGGCCATCTTTTGGTTGCAACCGTCATTGTTGTTTGGTGTGCCCTGGCTGGATTTGAACCCTCCAGCTCAGGTGTACGTGGCTGGCGCCTTAGCCCGTTGAGCCACAGGCGCCGAGCCTGTGCTCATTCTTTTGATTCTTCCTTCCTACCTACTATAAAGTTGAAACATGTTGCTCAGGAGGAGTTGGGCAGCTAGCTGGGCACCCACCCAGGGATTTGAGTGTTTTGTCTCTTGACTTCAGTACAGAGTGAATTGAGATTATGAGTGACCCTTGCTAGACTAGTCACTACCTGCTCACTTAGTCTGCATAGATAGCCTTTCTTTCCCTTATCTTTCTATGGATTTTTTTAATCTTTTTTTTTTTTTTTTTTTTTTTCAGTTTTTGGCCAGGGCTGGGTTTGAACCCACCATCTCTAGGTTATGGGGCCGGTGCCCTACTCCTTGAGCCACAGGTGCTGCCCTATCTTTCCATGGATTATGGTTTCCTCAAAGGTTTCACTCCTGTGCCATTATACCATAGCCAATGTGATCCTTCTGAAGAACAGATTTGTTCCCTTGCTTCTTGTCCCGTGTCTCTGTCTAAAACCGTTTAATCGCTTCTTGTTGTTTGAGAAAGAACGCCAAACTCTTTCTCTTTGCTTGTATGACACCTGACTGCTCACTCTTCTGGCATAGCTCTAGTTTTACTGAACTACCATTACTTCGAACATGCTTTGCTCTTTTTCTCCTCCAGGTCTTTGTATTATGCATACTGTTTCCTCTGCCTGGAATACTCTTTGTCTTCTTTTTTATCTGGCTAATTTATGCTCTTTTTTTTTTTTTGAGACAGAGTTTCACTTCGTTGCCTTGGATAGAGTGCTATGGCACCATAGCTCACAGCAACCTCAAACTCCTGGGCTCAAGTGATTCACTTGCCTCAGCCTCCTGAGTAGCTGGGACTACAGGTGTGCTCTTTCTTAAGGTCTCAACTTCTAGGGAGTTTTCCTTCAACCTGCCATCATTGGAATAGTTGCCTATCGCCTGTCCTTTAGCTACTATTGAATCATAATATTTAAGATACGATGTTTAAATGTTTACTTGGCATTCTTTTCTTCAGAACTCTGCCTCCCAAGTAGCTTTGTGAAGGCAGGGACTGTGCCTTGTTTATTTTTGTTTCCCTTTAGTCTAAATACAGTACTGGGCATATAGTAGCCTCCATTAAATGTTAGTTGAGTGAACAAACATCCCTGTGAAGTGAGTGATGTAGTCCTTAGTCCCCTTCAATTTTCAGAATGGAGAGAGATGGAGGATAAGAACATCATACAAAGTCACAAAGTACTTGATAGAAGAAACTGAGCTAGGAACTGCCTTCCCCCAGAGAAATGCGGTTTTCATTGGAAGATCCTGCAGAAATGCCTGACCCGGTACATTGCTTCCCTGCTGGGTTTGTGTGAGGAGAAAGACTGACAGAGATGCCCTTGGAGGGTGGGTAAATGCACGAACTTGTGGCACTTGGATGCATGGGATGGGTTTACTCATGTGTGATCTCTTTTCTTCTCTCTTCCTTCCTTTTCATAGCATCAAGCTGAGTTCCCAGCCCCGGACACAGGCTGGGGATGATGAGAAGAACCAGAGGACAATCATCGTCAACCCTGCCCACATGGGGAAGGCGTTCAAAGTTATGAATGAACTGCGGAGGTACTTTTCCTATCTTACCTGTGCCCTTTCAGAAGGAACTTTCAGGATGAGCTTTATTAGGGACTGGGAACAGAAGTCAGAACCACTACGTAGGAAATTCTGACTCTTCCCCAACCACTCTCAGTCATGTGGCTTCCCCTCTTAAAGTCTGAGAGAGAATGGCTTTGCCAGAAATCTCTCTTTCCTTTGTATTTACTTAACACCTATCATTCTAGTGATTAATCACAAGGGGAAAATCCTTTATAGTTACAGCAGGTCTGTTCATAAACTTGATTTTCAATAGAACCAGCTGCTTGAAAACCATTAACGGAATAATTGCAACACCTACACACAACTGGAGATAAAAGATTGTGGATGTCATATATTTTCTTTTGATTGCTCTCTCACATTCTTTGGTCTGAATTAAGCTTGGTGAGATAGCCATGTAAATGGAAGAATACCTAGCTCCTTAAATGCAATTTAACTCTGTAAAGAAACAAATGAAATGCAAATATACTCATTCTCTCTGAGCTAAATGGTGTGCAGGCTGTTTGTAAGGCCAATGTGCATGTTTGACAAGTTTATTGTAAGACTGGTTCAGGTCACTGAACATGTTTTTCTGTATAAAGCCTACATACACAGAGAGCTCTGAAGCTTCCTTTGCCCACACCATTATTCACTGCATAATTCATCCTGTTGTGAGGTATAATTGTTATCTCATCTTTTCTTTGTAGTTCATGAACTTTCAGAAGATGACTTCTGCATAATTTTAATCTCTACCATCTAGCACTTCTGGGAGCTTCTGTTCATTCATCAGAGGTGCCCAGAGCCACTGGCTAGGCCCTGGAATGAGTGGGTGGTGTTACAAAGCAAAAAATGTAAATAGGTTAATGAAAATAATCTTTCTACAGTGCAAATTAGGTGTTATGAAGGAGAAATACATTAGGTGCTTGGTAGATAGTAGGTATACAATAATTATTTTTGTTTCTAAAAGGGTGCTGCAGAAGCAAATATGTTAGACTGGGACTTTGGAGAGCACTTCATAAAGGGAGGTGATGCTTCAGATGAATTTTGAAGGACAAGTAAGAATTAAAGAAATGAAGGCAAGTAGGGGTAGGGAAATGCCTTCTAGGCAGAGAAAATGGCTATAGTGGAGGAAGTGTTTGTTGAGTGGGGGATTGAGGTATTTTTAATAAAGCAAAGTAAAGGTCTATCTGATTCTATTTTTGTTTTCTCATTTCTCCTTTCTACATGGCCTAGGCTTTGGCATTAAAAACCAAGTTAAACTAAATTTGTCTGTGCTCTACTACTCATTTTTTATTAGGCCTTCTACCAGATTTCCTGAAAGCTCTGCCTGTAGCTGTCTTAGGCATTGGGCAGTGCTGATGCTCATGCCTATGGGCACAGTTCTCTTGTTGCTAAAGAACTTGTGTTGTATTCTCTGGACACTGTTGAAGTTCCTCACTTAGTTCCTTTGGATATAGCGTGTGTCCTTTGTCTGATTTATGGGTCTGATTTAAGAGCTAACTCCAGTGACCGCTCAAAGGGGGAAAGCTCAAGATTCCCCTGTCCTACTTTCTATTACTGGCATCTTTTTCTTAAATAATTAAAAAAAGTTATCCTAAGTCCTTGTTGCTTCTGTTACAAGTTACCAGGTTTTTGTATCTTTCCCCAAAAGCACTGAGTTGGATTTAATCTCCTTCAACAGTCCTGCTGCTGCTGCTTTTGTATAATTCAGGATTTGCCAATGTCTGTTCCAAGGAATGGTAGTTCCCTCAAGATGCTCTGTGGCAAAAAAGAGCTCTGTGCTCAGATGAATTTGAAAGATGGTATATATTGTCTTCCTGCCCCCACTCTGAAGTCCATAATGCATACTGGCATATTAAATGCACTGAAAAGTCCTGCAATAAATTTGCCTGACTGAGGACTGAGGGTTTCCCACACATATTTGACTACAGAATCCATTTTGGTGGTGGTTGTTATGTATAGACCAAATGTTTTGTTGAGCTTGTTTTAGAAAACACTGTTCTAAATGCTAGACATAGTCTTTGTTGAAATTTAAGTGAATAATTTTCTTTTTATTGTCTTCAAATGGACCATAATCTTTATATTCTTGGCTGGCTGGGAAAATTTTAATTCAGGTTTAGACATAGATTTTCCTTTCATTTTTTTTGTTTTTATAATAAGAATTTATTTGTTATAGATCATTTAGGAACCACGGATGAGTGACAAGTTGTCTATAATTTTATTACCACTTTGGACAATAGGCCTCTTTAAAATAAATATTTCAACCTGATTTTTTTCTTAACAATTGAATAAATTTTTCTTTGTTATTAACTGTTTTACAACATTAAGTGGATGAATGATATTCTATTTTTGGCTTATTTTTTTAAAAACAGTTTCTTGTTGGATGTCTAGGTTTTCCCAATTCCTAATCTTTGTAGTTGTATGACATAGTGATCACAATCATAAGTTTTGGTTTCAAATCTTGACTCTTAGTACTTACTAACTGACCCTGGGCAAGTTAATGAATCTCCCTGACCTCACTTTTATCAACCATAAAATGAGGGTAATAATAGTACCAGTCTTACTGTGCTGTTAAGAGGATTAATAAATAAAATGCTTAAAACAATGACAGCACATATATTACTACGATTAAATACTTGTGTACATTGTTGATTATTTCTATAGAATTCCTAGTAGTAGAATTGCTAATATATCCATAGCCTGTAGAATGATAAGTATTTATTAGATACTGTCATGAGGCCCTAGCACACAGTGAATATTCTATGCCAGCTATTAAGATGATGATGATGATGGTGGTGGTGGTGATGATGTGCTTAAGCACTGCACTAGGTTAGGAGAATATGGCAGCAGATAAGAGAATCAAAGTCTTCCCCTCAGTGAAGCTTGTAGTCTCAAGGTACCGAAGGCTGTATCAAGTTCCAAGGTATTTAAATGGATAACTTGTAAAAACTAAAGTGGAATAAATAAGGAGGGAAAGAGGGGACCTGAGATGACACTTTATTGATCTGGAAGAGTTTAAGGGGAACTGGGGACAGGCATACCTTGTTTTGATGAAGGTGTGAGCCAAAGCATCTTGCCCTCCAGGGATTAAGCTAATGAAATGTTACATGATCTTCTAAGGACCTAGGGATATTCTTGCATTGTTTTCACATTCTCCTCCCTAAATTTTAAGCTATTTTAGTTCAAGCACACATGTTCTTTGCAGAACATGAATCACACAATTCACAAGTTTCCTATTCTTTTTACTTGCATGGTAGAGAATGGGCTGTTGGCATGGTAACCATCCAGCCTTCCTCCTCCTTTTACACTTCATTGCTCTACTCTGGACAGATAGCAGCTGTGTCTGGACAGCAGAGCCCTACTGTTCTCTGGCTCCTGACTTACCATCTAGCCTACAAATGGGGATATGGTCCTTCTCGGAGTAACATACCCTAACTAGGCCTAAAAAGGTGGCAGTAGGGAAAATGGAGCAATCAGTGAGCACTAAGCCTGTCTATAAACAGTCTTCCCTATTTCATTTAGACAGTTTTAACCTCCCACTTCACAATTACAAACCTCATCTTTTTGTTTGGTTAGTCTGCCGCTATGATGTATTCCTAGTGATGGACCATCTTAGCACATTGCTTTCTGTTTTTCTTTTGGTGACAGCTTTGTTATGATATAATTTATATGCTGTATAATATACCTATTTTGAGAGTATAATAGCTTTTAATATATTCACAGTAGTGCAACTATAATCAATTTTAGAATATTTTCATCACCCACAGACAGAAACCCTGTATTCTTTAGCAGTCACCCTTTTCCACCATATCCCCCTGTCCTTACCCACCTCCACCAACCCCACCAGCTAGGCAAATACTATTCTATTTTTTTAAATCTCTATAGATTTGCCTATTTAGAACCATACAATATGTAGTCTTTTGTGCCTGGCTTCTTTCACTTAGCATAATGTTTTCAAGGTCCATGCACGTTGTAGCATGTCTCACACTTCATTCCTTTTTATTGCTGAATAATATTTCATTATAAGATATATCACATTTGGCTTTTGACTGTTATGAATAATGCTATGAATATTCATGTGCAAGTTTCTGTATATGTGTATATTTTTATTTCTCACATATATATGTAATATATATATGTATATATATGTATATATATCTAGGAATGAGCTTGCTGGGTCATATGGCAACTCTTTGTTTAACTTTTAGAGGAACTACCAAATTGTTTTCCAGAGTATTTGCATTTTACATTTCCATCAGCAGTGTATGAAGATTCCAATTTCTTTATATCTTCTCTAATACTTGTTGTTATTTGTGTTTTTGATTATAGCCATCCTAGTGGAAATGAGGTTGTATCTCACTGTGGTTTTGAATTTCTCTGGTGATTAATGATATTATGAATCTTTTCATGAGGTCATTGGCTATTTCTACATCTTATTTGGAGAAACATCTATTCAGATCTCTTGATCTTTTTACTGGGGGCTATTTTTCTATTTATTATTGAGTTATCAGAGTTTAAGTTCTTCATATATTCTAGGAACAAGACCACTACCAGATGACTTGCAAATTTTTTCTCTCATTCTCTAGATTGTCTTTTCACTTTCTTATTGGTGTCCTTTGAAGCACAACTGTTTTAAATTTTGTTTTTTTTTTTTTTGAGACAGAGCCTCAAGCTGTCACCCTGGATAGAGTGCTGTGGCATCACAGCTCACAGCAACCTCCAATTCCTGGGCTCAAGCGAGTCTCCTGCCTCTGCCTCCCAAGTAGCTGGGACTGCGGGCGCCTGCCACAACGCCTGGCCATTTTTTGATTGCAGCCGTCATTGTTGTTTGGCTGGCCCAGGTTGGATTCGAACCTGCCAGCTCAGGTGTACGTGGCTGGCGCCTTAGCCCGCTGAGCCACAGGCGCCAAGCCACAAAAAAAGGTTTTAATTAGACCCAAGAGAGTGTCCTGCTATTCAATCTGAGGAAGAGGAAGAGGCAGAGGAAGAAAGCCACAGTGGGGACTGAGCAGTCAACCAGGACAACTGAAGCCCCAACCCTTCTTGGGCAGAGCCATGAGCCCCCATTTCCCGTCCGACTTGGTGGCCTTGTGCAGGCTGGTGGGCAGAGCCTTCACCTCCTCCAAGCCCAAAGGGCAGGAGGAATATGCCCTAACCAGCAGCCCCAGCACTGCATGTAACATACACCCTCGGCCACAACCTTCTCTAAATAAAAATCAGCCCCTGACCAAAAACAGGGCTGAGAGGAGGCAGGCCCACCCCAGCCTTGGGGGACAAAACAGCACGCGGTCCCACAGGAGTATCTTTTTATAAGCTAAACATGCATGCATTAAATTCTTCAGAGACCCTAAGAAGGGCATGTTAAGACTAAATAACTTTGATGAAGTCTTTCCATGTTATAAAAAAAGCTAAACAACTTGAATGGAATTATTAATAGTGACCCAGGGAACAGTAGTGGCTGAGCTGGGTGCCGTGAGGACATGCTGCCATGATCCTGACGTGTTCGCAGGCCAGGCTCACACCAAGCTGGGGCTATCACACTATTGTAGTAACTAATGGTTTGGTCTCAGACCAGATGAGGGAAGTCCCGGTCTATATGATCACACGTTTTTCTAACTCAGTGTGAAGCTTAACTGAATAGAAAAGCAGGGTCCTGTCTATGTGTATTTTATATCTGCACAAAAAATGCCAAGTGATACGTAAGTTAAAAACACACCTAATGTTAAAAAGAGAAGAGTATCTGCAATTTCTGCAAGACTTTTCTCCTGAGCAAATCCAGGTCCAGGCACCTGCCCTGTATTTCAGGTAAGAGGCCCACAGGTGTTACCTGTGTTGTCAGGCATGGACGCCTGGTCAGTGTTGCGCTCCTTCTTGAAGACGATGTTGCCGAGCTGAAGAACCCCTGAGATGACACGCAGCAAGCCTGTAGGGCGCAATCACAGGCGGCTCAGCAGCAGACAGGGGCAGGGATGAGCTCCCTGAGTGGGGGTGATCACCTGCACTCCCTGGGGTGCCAAGTCTTGGTCTAATGGTGCATGGAGGGCTCAGCTGCCTAAAAGCTCCCCACCTCCCTGTCTCCCAGGGCTTCCAGAGACCTCAGCTTGGGCAGCCCTTGCTTATTATACACAAGCTGTGTCAATACCCCTAACACTTCTAATGCCAGATCAAAGATATGCCCTAGCCCAGGGGCCCACTGCCTGCTTTTATAAATAAAGTTTTATTGGAACACGGGGAGGGTTTGCTTACATATTGTCTGTGTCTGAGCAGAGGTGGCTCCAGCCCTAACCCTCATTCTGCTCTCTGACAACATGCAGTCTCACCAAAGTAGACATGGCTAGAGAATAGGGTATGCTTTCCACACCCCCGTCTTTCTACAGATAAAGCATCAGCAGGTCAAAGACAAAAGCCCTCTTCACTGTCCCTCCAGGGAGCTGGGAAGACACAGACACACCCTACACTGTCGTGAATTCTGAGCCTCCCTGACCACAAAGAACCAGTCCCCTGCCTCTGCCACACTCCACCAAGACAGTCTACTTTTAGCGCATGGCAAGCACCTGTTCTTGTTCCCCTCTGTGTGAATGCCAACGGTTCCACAGGGAACAAATAACCCTGAAATGCTTGAATCTGAGGAACTGTTTTCCTCATACATGGAAGGCCTTGGTCCTGGCCTCTTACAGGGAAGAGAGCTGACAGAAAGCTCTCCACCATCTCCCTGCCCTGAGCCCCGGAGGGCCAGCCCGTACCCATCTGTTCCTCTTCCGGGATGCCCATGATCCTCATGGCCTCCATGGTCTCCTGGAACATGTCCTTGTCCTGCTGCCCAGGGATGGTGACATGCCCGTTGGACAGGAAGCGGTATTTGTTGTACGGCTCCAGCAGGAGATCAGCTGTCATGGGTGGGGGGCAAAGGTGGGCCCATGAAGTATTGACAGAGGCTCCAAGCGACGGCGTGACCACACCGTTTGGGAGACAGCCCTGAGCCCTGTCTACGCTGCATGCTGCAGAGTAGCAGCTAGGATGCCAACTTTCCCAGCATGTGAGCCTCTGACATGTGGCACAGAGCGTCAGGCCCCATGATTTACAGCTCCAAATGTGACCTTCCTAGCTGTTCTCAGGCATGGTCAGAACAAAGACCAAGTCCTTAGGATGACCCAGAGAACAGCAGTCACTCCCACCTCTCATCCCCAAACCCAGGGCCAAAGTTTCCATTTCCCAAATGGTGTTTGTGGTCCGTTTCGGCAGGAGACCCAGCACCCCACCGCCCATGTGTCAGGCTGCAGGCCGACTACTTACTCTTCAGGTGTTCCCCGGCCCCAGAAAGGAGATAGTAGAAGATGTGGAAGGTCCGTTCTTCCTTGGCTTGGCGGATAGCACGAGATTTCTCCAAAAGATCTTTGCAAACATTAAGGAGCAATAGTAGCAGGAGGGAAGGCAACCCACCCACTTTGCTCTTAGGCCTGTCAGAAGGAACTAAATTTCACCAAGAAGAAAAGCACAGCACAAAATGGTTCTTCAAGAGATATCACCAAAAGAGTGGCTCACACCCTTGGGAGCCTCGTTTTCTAGGGCCTCCTCCTATAGTGAATGGAGGTTAGGACTCACAAGAGCAGAGGCTGTAACGCTGGAGGCCATCCACAAGCCTCCCTCTGGGAACCACACTGGATGATTTTCAACAGTTCCATCCGTTCTAAGCAGCACTTTGTCCTGCCAGTAAAGAAAACCCTGAACTCGGCATTGTGTTTTCCATGAGCTTATCGTGGTGGTCTTCCCAGCTGCACAGAAGTAATGTCAGAACAGGCCCATAAAGAGGAAAGTGCTGGAAGCTGCTTCTCCTCTGTGGAGGTCACCTCGCCACCCAGTCCAAAACTACAAGGATACAGGTCTCAATGTTGGCGCCAACGATGTAGCCATTGACATCAAAGTTGATGCGAATGAACTTGCCCTGAGATAAGACAGATAAGGAATGTGAGGGCCCCCCGCCTCCCCGCCCTCATCTCTACCTCAGGTGGGGACATCCTGGAGGAAGAAAACAGTGACAGTGCCTTGTACCAAGAGTCCCATGGACCCACACTGCACGGGCGCTCAGGACTCAGGGGCACCACACTGCCTGAAGCCAAGGCCTGGGGGCCCAGGACAAGCTAAGTACGTGCCCAGGTTCCTCCACAGAGGAGACGGCAGGTGGCCAGTTATCTGGAAGTGTTCCTCACTACACAATCTGGCCCCTGGCACCAACTGGGTATTGGTGACAGTGGGATACCCCAGGGGCACGAGCAGGTAACTCCTGGCTCCCTCACTGGAAGGCTGAAGAACTATGTGTGGCCACCTTCCTTATGGGGGCAGGGCAGGTTTCTGCTGACCAGAATCCAACCCAGCCTGCTCCACACGACAGGACAGGCAGCACCAAGTGGGAACCGTCCTCGTTTTTTAGGGGAGGGGACCAAGCTGAAGGAGGCTTGCGCCACAGCTCTGGGCGGAGCAGGGCCCTCTGTGGCAGGAGCTGGGGCACCGCGTGCCACTCACAAAGCGCGAGGAGTTGTCGTTCTTCACGGTCTTGGCATTCCCGAAGGCCTCCAGGATGGGGTTGGCCTGCAGTAGCTGCCGCTCCAGCTCACCCTGCAAGGAACCCAGGGGCGCAGTGAAGGCCGGGCAGCAGCCTGGGCTGCTGAATCTGCCCTGCCAGGAAGGGGGACAGTGGCAGAGCCGAATCCGCACGCCCAATGTGCCGGGAACAGAGGCTTCCAGATGGGTTCCGAGGATGCCGCGCCAGCCTTGGCTGGGCTGCCTGTGCCACTGAAGGGCAGCCTTCCCACCAGGCTTTTGGAAACCTTGACTGGTTTGAACTTACTTCCTAGAAACTTACGTCCTAGAAAAGGGAAAGCAGGAAACCCTCAGCTCCAGGAACCTAGTGGCCCAGTTAGCCCTGGGGGACTTTTTGAAAGCAGCAGGTGAACTAAGAGCAGAGGTGGTGGCACAGCCTCTCTGGGTCAGCATCCTGTACACTCGCCTCTCACCACCCTCCGTGCCTCTAACCCCTGCATTCTTTTCCCCTGTCCATAGGAAAAAGGAAACAATGAAATCAGGTCGACAGAAGAAAGATGCTCATTTTACACGTGTCCTAGTAAACACTCTGCTTTCTACTCTGGCCGCCTCCCTGCCATCCCCTAAATCTGCCCCCACCATGGCAGGTGGGGGACATGTGATCAACAGAACCACTTTGGGTTCCAAGCTACTTATTGACAATGTCAATAAGCCCTGATGGTAGACTTACGGTGTTCTGTGATTCTCAAAGGCAGCCACCATTATGCCTTTTCATCCCTGAGTCCTCACCACACTTGAGGAGGCAGGACAGAGTGGTCCCATTTCACAGAAGAGGAAGCTGAGGTAGAAGGAAGGAAAGGACCTGCCCAAGGTCACCCAGCTACCAACCAACAAAGCAAGTGGCCAGATTCATGTCTCCTACCTAACCCTGGTTGGCCAGTGCTGTGGCGCCCACCCTGCCCCAGCCCCATTCAGGAATCTACTGTGAGGTCAGAGGGACTGTGGAAGCTGCCATCACCCTCCCCAGCAGGCCAAGGGACAACTAACACGAGCTAAGGAAAATAGGGATCTCCTTCTGAATGCCTGGGGTCCCTTTGGGGGGAAAGACCATCACCCAGGGGCCAGAGAGGTTTTTTATTTATTAGAAAGGTTGGAGTTAGGCCAGGATTTTATGTGCATTGCAGTTGCCCATGAGTGATGAAAAGGAAAACCAGTAGGAGCACGAGCTCCAGGAAGCCATGAACTCCAGTCTTCTGAGCAGCCCTGCCACAGACGAAGCCTGCTACAGAGTACCGAGGAGGCGCTGGAGTCTGGCCAGGCCTCAGGACTGGAGACAATGGGGACCACGCAGAGCCTCCTCCTGGGCCAGGGCTTCTTCTATACCTATGAAGGGAGCACCCTGGTGCCCTATCCCTGAAGAAGGGCTGGCAGGGCCAGGTCAAAGGGCAGGGGTCAAGCCCACAGAGTGGGCTCCACATGTGTACTTGGCACAGCAGTGACTGGACACCAGGCCTCCACCCACTGGCCTCGGGCGGGCCTGGGAAGTTGGCTGAGGCAGCCCACAGAGCCAGATTTGGACGAGAATTGCTCCCACCCACTGAAACGGCCAGGCTGCCAGGCTGGCCGAGCGCTCCGCTCCTGCAGACGAAAGGCAGCGCGGCCCCCACCAAAGCCTGCACCCGCCCTGGCTTGCAGAAGTAGCTAAAGCCTCTGTCTGAGACCACACGCTGTCGCCATGGAAAGCAGGATGGCCTGGCCAACTCGGGAGCAACCACTTTGGATCACAGAACCGACTTCCCTGCTGACAGTGATGATGATTAACCTGTGGGGTTTTCTTAACTGACAGCTAAACGGGCAGAGGAGAGACTTTTATTTTTCAATGAAATTTGCATAAATTGAAATGATGAGAGGCTGCACAAATCGAAGCTCACAAAGGTTGGGGTTATGTGACTAGTTTCTGAAGGGCCTCTAGTGCAGAGAAAACAGACGGGGGGAGGCCAAAGGTTCAGACTATAGACCTACAAAGTCCCTTCACCCAAGCTCTGCCTTGCAAACCTGCAGCCCAGGCTAAGACTGGTCTCCTCACAACGAGGAGAGGTTTGGAGCACCCTATGTGGCAGCCCTGGGATGACCAGTCTGGCCACTACAAGTGAGATAGACTGCACTTGCTCCCAGAGGACGCCAGGCCTCCAAACACAAGCAACCAAGGTGAAGAGCTTTGTGCCACCACTGTGCGTAATCACAGTACAGCTTCAGGCAAGGAAATGAACCACTCTGGTCAATGGCCTTCACAATGAGGGCCCGAGTAGTGACTGGAAGCCAGGGGCAAACTATTCACTCACTCTAGCTGGACTCAGAGCCAGGAACAGGATGGCCACCACAGACCTGGGTTTGGACAATTTTACCCCTCTGTCTGCTATCTTTGATACAAGACACAGTCTATTCTCCTCTCTCTAACTGTGGTCCTATCTCCTGTCCTTCAGGACAGGGACTCAGATGTCACCATCCTGAGAACCAGTCACATACTGGGCATTTAATAAATAGTTGGAAAATAGATTTTACTGTAAATTCAGAGGTGGAAAACTACAGTTAGAGACTGCCTAACCTCATAGCTCTGTTTTTAAAATAGGCCTCCTAAAAAGAATGGAAAATGGTGGGTAGGGACAGAGAGGAAAAAAGAAACTTTATTAGTTTCTAAATATAACTCCTGACACCCCATGGAAAAAGATTCCAAAAAAAAAAAAAAAAATTCCGAATGTCTTGAGCAGCTTGGCATATGAAAAGTTACTCTTGGCTCAATTCCAGAAGACTGTCCTCATTAGGACATTCTGAGGGACACACCCAGAGCTGCATGCAGAGAGTCACGCCCCCTACTTACTTAGGAACCCGGCACATGGCACGCCAATGAGGTGCAGCCACAAGAGGAGCTGCTCCTCTGAGGGGACACCACTGGCACTGACGGGGAGGGAGTTTTAAGTGTCTGCTTGAGAGAGAGAGAGAGAGAGAAAGCACCCCACGGTCATGCTCAAGACTGATGCCCCCAACCTCTAAAACACTCTGGTGTGAGACCTCCCCAGCATTGCTTCTAATCAGAACGGTGGTGACAGAGGAAGGCAGGGGGCCATGTGCACCTGGCCAGGACCACTGACCGTGTGGGACTCCAGGAGAGCAGATTCCCCTTCCCCGTGCCAAGGTCAGGGCTCCACAGCAGCAATGGTGCGCTGTGGGGCAACCTGGACGTGACCAGAGTTTCTGAGAAAAGCTGAGTGATGAGGCCCATCCCCATTCTATAGGAGTTCTCATTTCAGAGTGCACAAGAGGTCACTGTGCATCATACCCTGCCCCTCCTCCCAAGACAGTCAGTGAGGTAAGCCTATAAGAAGAGTTCTAGCTGCAGAAAGTGACAACGGTGTGGGGTGAAAAGCTGCTTAGAAAAAAAATACAGAGTCCAAAGGCACACGATGGGCAGAACACGCATTCCTGGTGCAGAACGTGCAGTAGACGTGCAGCTCACCTAGCGAGGACACTGCTGAGTTCGACCATAATCCATCAAGAGGGAGAGGGAAAAAAATAGAGGTGAGATGACTGTCCAATTGCCCTTTCTCTCTTCACTGGGGGGCTGTCCACCCAGAGGCAATTCAATAGTGGGAAAAAGAAACAGGGATTCCAGCGCAGCCAAGACCCTGCAAGTTTCCATCAACTTGAAGACCGAGTCTTGGAATCTCTCTTCCAGCCTCCGCAGTGGAGGCCACACAGCACTAGGAAGACCGAGTGTGCCGCTGTGCAAACCCCAGGCTTTTCTAGTTTCCATAGCAGCTCAGGAGGCTGGGAGGCCAAGGGCGGGATGGCTAAGCTGCCACGTCTATGAAAGTGGGCCCAGCCTCTGCTTCATTCCCCCAAAGCACGGAAAGCTGAAGCCACAACCAGTACATGCTCTTCCTCGATCAAACCACCAATGGCCCAACAAGCAGCGGTGGGGAGGTAGGCACGACACTCACCTGGTCCTTTTTGCTCTTGTGTGAGGAGGCCACATGAGCCAGATACTGAATGACTTTCTTGGTGTTTTCTGTCTTGCCAGCTCCAGACTCACCCCTGCCAAGAGAGAAAAGGAAGTCCTGGGTTAGACATGGCCCAGTCCTTAACACTGTCTCCCCTCACCGATCTGCTGCCTTCCCTCCTGCCATCCCACTGGGAACCCCTAAGGGACCCAACACTGGCTGGCAGAAAAAAGGATAGCCAAATAGATGCTAAGTTCTGGAATCCTCCCTTAGTCCATTTCCCATGGCTCTCCAGGGGCCGGACAAGAGTAAACTTACATCCACTGCCTGCCCTGGTCACTTGGCAGCCTTCTTATCCAAATGTTTTAGGAATCAGCTTTAGGCAGCTGCTGACTTAGGGATCAAAGGCCTTTATACATGTTCCTTTGAAAGGTCACTTAAAGGAATGTTCTGTACCATTAACTCCCTTGGCAATGGAGTTTACTGATGTCCTTGTTAAGTTCAGAGGGTGGGAAGGCCCATTGTCAGCTCGAATCCAGGTGAAGAAAACTACCACGTGTGCCACAAGGGGGTGCATCTGCTCAGGAGCAGCAAGGAGGCCGCCAGCTCCCGAGGGCACTTTGCTGAGGAGATGCTTGGCTTCTCTCTGCCATGACCCCTCTATCCACCCACTGGCTGTTCTGAGGAAGGCCAGATAATTTTTTGGCCTTGAAATCAAGCTCATCTGTGCTGTGGGACCACTAAGTAGTAAACACACAAGCTAAGTCCTGTCCCTTGGGGCAGCGGGGGGGGCCTTGAATTAGGAATGAAACTCAACTGAGGTTTTAGGAATCTTTAAGAACAGATGGGGTGACACAAGCTGCTCCCCAGGCAGAGAAATACTTACGTGCATAAAATGGACTGATCTTCCCGGTCTGAAAGAGAGGAGAGACATCAGATTTACTTCTGCTACATACAAAAGCCTCCCCACACCTTGACTCCCAAATAGCTGCCCATTTTCCAGATGGGAGGACAAAGCCTCAGAAGGGGCCCTTACAGAGGCCCTCACCGCACAGCAATGCAGGCTGACCGGTTGCCTCACTTGCAGGAGCACTAGGGGGTGGCAGTGCCACTAGGCAGCTACTCCTGCCTCCCAGGGGCTCAGAATACCCTTGATGCCCATACCCTTGATGTGACACCAGAAATAGACCTGTGCCTCCCACCTCAGGGAGGCCCAACACATGGAAAGCTCCCAGGAGCCTGCTGTGCTGGAGAACTGCTGAAGGGTCGGGGCGCGAGGGGTGACTGAGGCCTGGCTTTGCAATGTGACTGCCCTGGGGTAAGACGCTGCCTCTCTGAGCCGCAGCCCCCACCCCGTGACATGGGACAAGACCATGCATGTTAACGACATGTGTGAACACTGGCATAGTGTCCGGCACATGGAAGGAGCTCAATGGTACCAAGTAGAGAGGCAGCTTGGAAAGAATGACAGCTTCTGACAAGTTTCTGTGACAACCTGGGGACTTTTCAGCGGCTATCCCCAGCTCTATAAACCTTGGCAGGTAAGGCTATAAATACGTGCCCGGCCTGGGTGCGGAGGAAGAGTGATGGCCACTCTTTGAAAATGAAGTTTGATGGAAAAGCTTTGAGATATCCTGGCTGACTGTGATCAGTACTGGGTGTCGAATCTTATGCGATGGCTGAAAATAAAAACTCATTATTTTTCCCTTTTTATTCCACCTCATCTAACACCCCCGCACCTCCTGAAGTCGAACGGGCCTGAATCCAGGATTGGGCTGCAGCAGGGTATTTAATTCTGAGTCTCAGTTCCATATCCACAAAGTAGATAATGCCACTAACTCCCTTGCAGGATTATTTTGAAAAATAGAAACAACATATTAGGCAACCCATTTCTCCACCAGCCAGGGAGGACGTGCTGGGGCTTATATGCCTATCAAAGGCAGTAACTGCCCCTCCTTCCATTGCTTTGACAAGACCTGGCTGTGTAGTCTTTCGGCCAGGCACCTGCGACTGTGCTGCTGGAGCACCGGCTGTGTCCTGAGGTTTATAAACCAACTGTTGCTGCATCAAGAAAGAAGGTGTATGTAGATTTCTACAAAAACTGTGATTCCATGAAAAGATTTTGAGGAGATGAGGAAGGCTGGTATCTTTCAGAGTACAAAGGGATTTGGGAACATAAAGAATTTATTTGGGGCTCGGCGCCTGTGGCTCAACGGGCTAAAGCGCCAGCCACCGTACACCTGACCTGGCGGGTTCGAATCCAGCCTGGGCCTGCCAAACAACAATGACGGCTGCAACCAAAAAATGGCTGGGCGTTGTGGCGGGCGCCTTTAGTTCCAGCTACTTGGGAGACGGAGGCAAGAGTCTCGCTTTAGCCCAGGAATTGAAGGTTGCTGTGAGCTGTGATGCCACAGCACTCTACCCAGGGCGACAGCTTGAGGCGCTGTCTCAAAAAAAAAAAAAGAATTTATTTGGGGCTGGGTATGGTGGCTCATGCCCGTAATCCTACCATTCTGGGAGGCCAAGGTAGAGGGATTCCTTGAGCTCAGGGGTTTGAGACAAGCCTGAGCAAGAGTGAGATTCCCTGCCAAAAATAGAAAAACTAGCCAGGTGTGGTGGTGCAAATCTACAGTTCCAGCTACTCGTGAGGTTAAGGCAGGGGGATCACTTGAGCCCAAGAGTTTGAGGTTGCTGTGAGATATGATACCATGATACTCTACCCAGGGTGACAGAGAGAGACTATATTTAAAAAAAAAAAAGAGGGCAGCGCCTGTGGCTCAGTGAGTAGGGCGCCGGTCCCATATACCAAGAGTGGTGAGTTCAAACCCAGCCCTGGCCAAACTGCAACAACAACAACAAAAAAATAGCCGGGTGTTGTGGTAGGCACCTGTAGTTCCAGCCACCCGGTACCCGGGAGGCTGAGGCAACAGAATTGTCTGCCCAAGAGCTGGAGTTTGCTGTGAGCTATGATGCCATAGCACTCTACTGAAGGCTACAAAGTGAGACTCCAAAAAAAATAATAATAATAATAATTTATTTGGGTTGAATTACAGAGCAGTTTATCACTGACCTGTGTTCCTAAACTATGAAACACACATGTGGCTAAGGAACAATTCATTCTGACAAATAGACAATTAAAAAACACTGGGTGGAAAACACATACAGGGAACTGGTGTGGCTGCCTGTAATCAGAGTGGCTGTCTATCGGCTTCTCCATCAGGAGGGCGCCGTGATGCAGTGGTGGTGGTGGTGGTGTCAGGCTAGGGGAGCACTCGCAGCTGTAGACACCGCTGTGTCAGTACTGCAGAAAGGAGGACGTTGGTATGTGAGGGCCCTGCATGACTAGGCACTGGGAGAATGACTCATGGCTCCGGCCTCCATGGCCTCGGGAGATGGATTCAGCGTTCAGCACCAGTAGATAGCGGCCGGCCAGGTCACCTGCCTCTTGCTGAGGTGAGTGGTCTAGCCAGCCTGACCTCTGTAACACAGGGGCCTGGGCACTGACTCCCAGCTCTTCTCCCATCTGCTGGTCACTCGGGTGGGAAGAAGGAGTCAGGGCAGAAAAAAAAAACAAACCTCACAGCCAATAAAAGTAGCAGCTGCCCCTGCTCTAAGCTGCAGCCCCTGAGAAGTGCCAGCAGAGTGAGGATGGGGCGGGGGGCACAGAGAGGCTCCGTCCCTCACACAGATGCACCCCACACCCTGATGTCCGGGTGAGGATGCTCAGGGGCGGGCCCTCAGGGAACCCTGCTTCCCTGCCCCCCACCCCGTCTTCTCTTTCCTAAAAAACAGTCCTTCTGGTCTGCACAGCCAGGACCAAGATCAGCCCTCACAGGGCCTGGATAAGACAGATGGGAAGCCAGAAGGGAAGGAGGCGCAGGAGCTACAGGCTGGGGAACACGGAGTAGTTTTCATCACTCGCTCCCTAATGACGGTGGAACAAACATTTTCGTCCTCCCAGGCCTCACTGGCCCCCACCGCAGCTCCCTGTGGTCTGCCCCAGCTGCAGGCGTGTTTAGTCACCCGCTCCACAGCAGGCAGGAATGGACCTGCACGTGCTGGCTACCATAAAAGGAAACATTCCCGTCCCTTCCAGAGCAACCATTTTCCCAGGGCGGGCCAAGTCTAGTCCCTGGGATGGCTGGAATTCTGCTAATTGTGTGAGGAGGAGTCAGAGGCTCTGCTGCTGAACAACAGGAAGCACACTTGTGGGCATGCACTGGGTGACACACGGACACACAGGCATCCGTGTAGCGCACACAGTCACACGCAGACACAGGTGTACAGGGGCACATGCACACAGACATGTGTGTACACAGGCTCACCGGAGCACGTACCAGACACACATGCAGATACGAGCACCTAACATGTCTACTTACACACATATGTAGACACAGAGGCCTGCACACACTCCGAACCCTGAATCCCAGAGCTAAACTCATCCAACGTCCATCCACCCCACCACCCCATGTCTTTGACCGCCAGTTCTGGAGCTGGGTCATCACTGTCCATGCAGCCTCAATACACCGTAATGATTTCAGCCACTGTGAGGAGGGCTAGATCATTTCTACACCTCTTGCTCCACCACTTAGCACCCCAGATCCACTTTATATCCAGTAAGGTATTTCCAGCGCTCCCAGCAGGTTCTGCTCTGCTATCTTGGGTAGGGGAGATAAGGCAGGTATCGCTGTCCGTGTTCCACACATCTTTTCACAGCAGTTCTTCCGAATTAATTTGTTCCTGACCCAAAAAGCATTTCTCTTGGGTGGTGTGGGATGGTTAGAATACTTGGCAAAGAGTGGGCTATGGGTCTGATTCAGTGAACCCTGCAAACCCCTCACCACCACCCTATGCATCGTGGCAGGGACACCCCTGGGTACTCATCCCCTCAGCCCTTCCCTGCCCGTCATCACACAGGACCAGGACGCTGAGTCCAGCCCTCGCCATTCATTTGGCTAAAAGTCCTTACTTGGGCCTTATATGAAATGCCCCTCCTTCCTCTGCACCAGATAAGGCCTAGACCTAGGGGTGCACAGCCACTGGGGACATGGGTCCCCTACTGATTGATGGCCTTGTCTACCCTAGATTCCTGACCCCAGTCCCCTCTTGGTGGGGACAGGGTAGAGATAGGTGTCGCTCAGTAGTGGTTTTCAGACTTTTTAAAAGGCAGCAGCAGCCTCTCCTCATATAAAACCTTCCCAGAGCCCTGAGCAGGGAATAGCAGGGGTGGAAACAGGGTTCCTCAGAGCACAGTGTGACAACCACCAATACACTGGCTGCAAGCCCTAGAGCTGTGGGTCTCACTCTTGGCTCTGCACTTCCCCACACACTGCCCAGGCCCCCTTGACCTCTTTGGAAACTAGAGTGGACTGCTCTGGATGGAAGGACCCTGGCTGCCAGCACTGGAGGGAGGTGCTCAGACACATGCCCCTAATTGCCCTCTCCCTAACCGACCCTCAGTCTCTTCACTGAGCACTGTAAGGCTTTTTATAAGTTACACACACATTCGGGAACCTAGCCTTTCCCTCCTCTGACTTTATTTTTAATTCGAACTCCCTGAAGCCAGGCCCACGCAGTGAGGTCACTCAGAGCTGATGGGGCCATCTAGCCTGGACAGGTGATTCCAGTTAGCTCAGAAGGCCTGGGTCTGGCAGGAGACAGGAGAACCTGACCACAGGTATTTTGCCCCAGGTACAGACTTCTGTTGGGGCCTTATCACTCACTTCCTCTGTAAGAGAAGCTGCAGCTCATTCTTGTCCATAAAAGGCCACAAGGCTCACACAATGGTGACATCAGCCCGACACAGGAAGTACAGAGGAAGGAAGCCTGGTTCACCAGCAGCCGCTGTGAGACTGACTCATCGCCACGCTCCCAAGCTCACACCTCCCTGAGGTTGCAGTGTGGAGTCTGCAGAACTCTGGAGCTCCGCCTGGAAGAGGACCTGCCTGCAGGACCCCGTCTCCAGGCCCACGGGGTTCTTAAGAACTAAGAAGCAGTTACATGAAAGAAAGGAAAGGGCAGTTCTGGGTTGGGGGACATGCCTGCATGGGGTGAGACTGATGGAAGATGAGCGACAAACAGGCCTGAAACTTCCCACCACTAAGAGCTCTTCTGCTTTCACAAAGGTTCCAGAGCAGGCCCCGAGGGTGGCTCAACCAAGAACAGACTGCATCAGTACAGTAAACTCTGCCCCAAGTTTCTGCAGACAGGGATCTCAGGCTGCCCCGTGCAGATCCCTAGATTCAAGAGTCACTTCTCCCTGAGACCCTCTTGCAGACAACATCTGGGTTAATTGGCCAAAATGCAAAATACTGTAAAAAGTATATACCTGTGGGGTTCAAGCTTAGAACTCGGGGGATGGCGTGGCCTTGGAAAGCATCTAGTTCAGCAGTTCTCAACCTGTGGGTCGCGACCCACAGTAACTGTATTAAAGGGCCACTGATCTAATTCAATCATCCCAGCTTAGAGATCAGAGCCCTTCCCTGGCACTTGGTACCACCCATGGGCCAACCCCAATGCTGCAAAGAAAAGGCCATCAACACCCTCCCGGTGGGAGGCTCACCTGCTACCTTCCCCAAGGCAGCCCTTTCAAGCTTAGGTTAGAAGCTCTTGGGAGGCAAACAGAAAGGTGAGAAAAAGCAGGTGCAAAGTGACGCACAGGCCACACTTCATGTTAGCTGAGGCCACAGACCGGGCAGGAAGCACATGTGTCACAGCTCACTGGCACTTGGGTGCCCAGCAGTCAGCCAGCCCCTGCCATGGCTCCTAAGCACACAGTGTGGTAGCCAGCTGATGTATTCTCCAGGGCACAAATGTAGCCAGACCACAGAGATGCTGGCTCAGCAGCAATCCAAGCCAGAACCAGCTCAACCTGGCCTATAGCCCCTGTGCTTCCCCAGGTAGGACCTTGCTTTGAACTTGCTGAGAAGGCCCCAGTCCCCTCTAACAGGAGATAGAGAACCGCAGCCTCCTCCCTCCAGGCACCCTGGATCACAGAGAAGAAGCTCAAGAGACTGCTCTAATTGTCATTATGTCAGAGAGCCAGCCAGGTCCCAAATGGTTTAGGAGAACACAGGTAAGTTCCCAGAGCACAGGTAAACCCACCAGAAACACCAATGCTGGTCATTTATCTGCCTTTTCTGTGGGTGGGGCCAGGGCAAAGAATGTTCTTGTGAGGTTAATGCAAAGGTGGCTCTAACAGGTTGGTCAAACTGGAGGGAAGTTCAAAAGCCACTTGTGCTTGCTAACCACCCACAGAAAATGCCACTGAGACACTTAGGACACTCCAAAAGTTCTCACGCTCTGAGGTCAGCTGACTTGCTCTTACCCAACATTCTCCTTGGGGAAAAGGAAAGACCAGGCAGAAGGGGGCCCCTGCTGAATCCTGTTCAGAGAGGAATAGATTGTGCTCCCCAGTTCTGCAGAGGGCTGGGGCTCCCAGAGAGAACAAGAGAGAAGAACAGGAGTGAAACAGACACAGCCAAGCAATGCTCCCATCAAACCTGCTTGAGAACACGAGCGATCACAGCATAGGAAGACGCTCCCTCTACAACCTGGGGAGTTCCAGGAGCCTCGGAGAAGAAGCAAAGGGTTTAATAAAAGGCATGTAGGGGTCTTTAGGGCCAGAATTTGCTCCTGGAGCTCAGGTCACAGTTCCTTTTCCTCTCTCTTAGTCTATATGGCATCTGAGGACTCACTCAAGTTGGATAGACAGGAACTTTGTGAAGAGTCACAAGGCCCAATGGGAATGACATCCTAAGGCCACATGGGCCCTGTTGGGTATCCTAAGGCCACATGGGCCCTGTTGGGGCACTGCGTGCCATGACAACACCCTGAGACCTCAGAGTTCTTCACAAAGGCCGACACTGGCCTGATAGCCTTGGTTAAGATTAAACAAATCTCACAGAACCCTGCCTTTTACATCTGCACACTTTCGGCTCATTTACCTTGCTTTAGTTGTAGGGAATTATTTTAGTTCTCAACTGATAGCTTAATTCCAGAAGTCAGGTAGGTAAAGGAAAGCAATCTTTTTCTCCAGACACATTATCATTCAGCCCTGACATATTGGGACACAGTTCGACTGAAGTCTGGGAGCCAGAGCTCGGAAAGAACAGGAAAAACCGGCTGGTGAGAAGCACTCACAAAGGGCAAAGTAGATTAGCGATTAGAGATTTTACAGGTGAGTTTTTATTGTTTGTTTGGGGGGTGCAGTAACAATAACAATGGGACAAATTAACCAGAATCCACAGAGAACTCAAACGTATTAGCAGGAAAAGAACAAGTGATCCCATCTCAGGGTGGGCAAGGAACTTGAAGAGAAACTTCTCTGAAGAAGACAGGCGCACGGCCTATAGACACATGAAAAAATGCTCAACGTCCCTAATCATCAGAGAAATGCAAATCAAAACTACTTTGAGATATCATCTAACTCCAGTAAGATTAGCCCACATCACAAAATCCCAAAACCAGAGATGTTGGCGTGGATGTGGAGAAAAGGTAACACTTGTACACTGCTGGTGGGAATGCAAACTAATACGTTCCTTTTGGAAAGATGTTTGGTCAACACTTAGGATTCTAAAAATAGACCTGCCATTCGATCCTACAATTCCTCCTCTACTAGGTATATATCCAGAAGACCAAAAATCACAGTATAACAAAGATATTTGTACCAGACTGTTTATTGCAGCCCAATTCATAATTGCTAAGTCATGGAAGAAACCCAAGTGCCCATCAACCCATGAATGGATTAATAAATTGTGGTGTATGTAGACCATAGAACATTATGCAGCTTTAAAGAAAGATGGAGACTTTACCGCTTTCATGTTTACATGGATGGATCTGGAACAAATTCTTAGCAAAGTATCTCAAGAATGGAAGAAAAAGTATCCTATGTACTCATCCCTACTGTGCAACCAATTTATAGCTTTCATATGAAAGCTATAACCCAATTATAGCCCAAGAATATGGGGAAAGGGGAGAGGAAGGGGAGGGAATTGGAGGGGGGAAGATGTGGGGAGGAAGGGTAATTGGTGGGACCATACCTACCATGCATCTTACAAGGGTACATGTGAAATTTACTAAATGTAGAATATAAATGTCTTCTATGTTAACCAGTTTAATGAAAATATTTCAGATTGTATATAAAACTGGCACATTGTACCGATGTTTGCATTAATGTACACAGCTATGATTTAATTAAAAAAAAAAAAGAAAGAAAACAAAAAAACAGGCTCGGCGCCTGTGGCTCAACGGGCTAAGGCGCCAGCCACGTACACCTGAGCTCACGGGTTCAAATCCAGCCTGGACCCGCCAAACAACAATGGTGACTGCAACCAAAAAATGGCCAGGCATTGTGGCAGGTGCCTGTAGTCTCAGCTACTTGGGAGGCGGAGGCAGGAGACTCGCTTGAGCCCAGGAATTGGAGGTTGCTGTGAGCTGTGATGCCATAGCACTCTACCCAGGGTGGCAGCTTGAGGCTCTGTATCAAAAAAAAAAAAAAAAA
>CAUYRH010160748.1:0-31071 GCA_963574655.1 Perodicticus potto
AGCACTGTACCGAGGACAACAAAGTAAGACTCTGCCTCAAAAAAAAAAAAGCCAGAGTTGACTGCCACCGGCCTGCCTGGCCTCCCCATGTGCTGCTAAGCGCAGGCCACCTCCACCCAGCTTGCTGGGATTGCTTCCTGACCTATGTCATCCACCTCTAAAAAATAAGAGCCAGGTGTAGAAGTGCCTTCCCCTAAAGGTGTCCTGTGGCATAAATGCTGTTGGATTCTCCTGAGGGAAAGTTCACAGGCAGTATCTCTTAATAATAACAGCACAGACCAGTAGACGCACAAGAAAGTGACAGATGTAAGGAGTCTCACCCCCATTTTATAGACAGGGAAGCTTGAGATTCAGAAGTCACTGGACCCTGCCCAAGGTCACAGACAGAACTCAGACTCAATTTCAAAGCCATGGGCTTTCTCTTCACCACACTGCTCCTATGGCGAAAAATCTTGTACTAATCAACTTACCCCTTACTTTTATCAATTTGGTAAATCCAAATTTTAGAACCATTCTTAAAAGGTATATTCTTAAACAGGGGTATGTATAAAAGTGATCACAAACATTTGATTCAACCCGACTTAGTCTCCTTCACTAAAATACAGAATTCAGAGCTGCAAGAGCCCTCGGGGGCCAATCTTGTTTTGCAGGCGAGGAGGCTGAGGCCTCTGGAGTAAAATGATTCATCCAAACTAGAGGGTACCAGCCACAGGGAACCAGTTCCAAGGGTCTAAATTCCCATCCCAACAAATAACTCGGGGCCTGCCTTTTCCAGAAGTAGGGTGAACTTGAATCCACATCACAGTGGAAAGGATAGGAAGCCGGATTTATACTGCAAATCCCCTTTGGGCCTTCAGATGTGTTCCTAGCTGCCAGAGACGATCATCTCAACACACAGTCAAAAGAGAAGTCACTGGAGACTTAAATAGCTGATGCTTTGTGGTGTCACGATGCCACACCTTCATCAAAGTGAGCAACTCTGGATGTCAGGGTACCGAGAGGACAAAGGACCATTTCCAGAGGATGAACAGCAAATGGTTCTCCTATACATCTACTCTGGGAGCCAGGAGCACTGCAGAGCGACACAAGCACAACCCACCAGAGGCCAACAGAGTACATTCTCTCAGCCCAGCAACACTGCAGTCCAACCAGACACCCAGTGCTGGACAACGACCCCTCCTCCCGGAACTAAGCCACACAAGCCCCCTATTGTGTTGGCTTAAAAACCAACTTTGCAGGGCAAACACACTCACAGCTGTGTTCAAGAAATCAGTTTCTCTCGCCACTTGGAAAGCAGCAGCACAAATGCAGAAGGGCCAGTTGTAGGGGGGTTTGTTGGTTTGTTTTTTAAGTGAAGCCCTGGTCAGCACTGCTATAGCAACTATGATAAAAAATGATAATAGCAAGCACCAACTAGATTCTTCCAATGTCCTCGGCTTTGCAGCTTTTAAGAAAATAAAACAGAGGGAGAGTCCCAGTTGAGCATTTTGAATGGAACAAGGAAGGACTCAGGCTTGTGGTGTGCATACAGGGAGGACTGATCTTGTAATAATTACCACAACCACCTCCAGGCCCTATGACAGCTGGCAGAGGCAATTAGCAAGAGGGGGGGTAGAGGGTGAGAAATTGAGGCTGTAATAAAACAAAACATTCTCAGACCTGCAAAAGGCCAGATGTGGCAATGCAAGATGGTGAGAGGCCCCTTCTTCAAGACAAGGTAGCTGTTAACTGGCCCCTGAAGTTTCAGAGCCCACTCCCTGGACAAAACCAAAATGGGAATGCATAAGTTTCCCTCTGTTGGGTACTGGAGGGTTGGGGGTGGGGGCTCACCCTTCTGAGAACCCAACAATCCTTTTGGCTTGTTCTTCCAAATCCTTTTAATACTGCACTTCCCAGCTACAAATTGTGAGAGGAGGGCCCATGGACCTTATTTCTTCTTTACGCTCCAGGCTGTCTCAGCAGAATCCGTTCAATACTGTCATCTTCCCACCAAAGGCTTCCTTCCCCAGCATAATCCTTCCTAAGCCAAAATCCAATCTTTGGGGGAGGGAGCCTGGGGGAGGGGGGGAGTCAGTGGGTAATTACATTTTAAGCAGTGAACTGCTGTGGGAACGTGAAAAGAAAGCACCAAAAGCCTGAACAGCTAAAAATGCAGTTTCAGCAAACACTTTTTGAAAAGCGGCAGACAAGACCTTGGAGGATAGGAAAGGACAAGCTGGCGTCTGGGGCGTGAGGAGAAGCAGAGGACTGCAGGCCTGCGCTCACACTTCAGGGGACCTCCCTGCCACCCCGGACCAGGGCTGCTCGGCTAAGTCAGACTGGGAAAAGTCCAGCGTGTGACTCAGTGGAAGAATGAGTCCTGCGGCCCCGCAAACTGGAAAGGGGGTGGAGGCGGAGAAGGGGGTGCAGGGGATGTCCGCACGCAGCCCACCCCGCCCACGGGCTCCTCCATCCCAGTTCCCACTATGCACCCGCCCCCCACCAACCTGCCCAAGGTGAGGGCTGGTCCTGGGTTCTCAAGCTGCGGCAAGTGGAGGAGGAGAAGAAGCCTCAAAGGGGGCGACCCGGGCTCAAGGATGCAAGTCGAGAAGACGCGAACTGGGCCACGCAGGGAGGGGTTGGGGCCCAGCCCGGGTCCCCGACTCTCGGGCGCCGCGGCCCCCTTACCTCCAGGGTCCGGATCTCCTGCTGGGTGAGGTCGTTGGACACCGCGCATTTGGTGCGCAGCCCGCGCAGGCTGCCGATGGAGATGTCGATAAGCTTCTGGAGCTGCCCGCACTGCTGGAGCGCCCGGCTGGCCGCAGCCCCGGCGCCCCCATCTGCGGCCGCCGTGTCCCCTCCGCCACCGCCCTCCTTTTTCTCCCCCATCGCCGCCGCACGCCGCACCGCTCTATCCATGCCTCGGCATCGGGGCCGCGGGTGGCCGAGGCCGGGAGCCCGGGGGCGCGGGCGCCTCGGCAGAGAATCCCCCAGTCGGGAGGGCTGGACGAGGAGCGCCCCACGGCGCTGCCCGAGGCTGGACGCCGGGAGAGCCAGCCGCCGAGTCTGCTCCTCCCGCCCTCCCAGCAGCGGCGGCAAAGCGAAAGCCGCGGCGACCCGACGGCTGCGGCTCCCGGAGCCTTTAAGCGGCAGAGGGGGCCGGGTCAGGGCAGCCGAGCATGCTGGGACTTGTAGTCCGCGCCCTGCACCTGCCGCCCGGCCCGCGCCCTCGGGGCCCAGCCGCGCCCAGCGCCGAGCTCAGGATCCTCCTTCCTGGCGGGCGAGTGAGGGGCGGGAAGGCCCTCCTGGGCGCCCCTCGCTCGGGCGCCGGGAGTCCGGGGATGAGGGGGCTGGTCTTGCCGCCTACCTCCGCCTTATACCTTCCCCACCCCGGCCTTGGAGCGTCCCGCGACCCCCGGATGGGGCGGGGCGGGGGCCGGTGCCCTAGTAGCCTCTAGGAAGGTGTGTGTCCGGCTGCACCTCAGGCGCAGCCCAGGCCTGGAAGATGCGGACAGCAGAGGTTCCAGAATTTGTATGCGGGTTTAGGGGCCGCCATCTAGTGGGAAGGGGCTTAAAGTAATTTTCCTGTAGCTGTTCACATAGCACTTTGCTCTCGATTGCCCACCAAAAGTAATGCTCAGGCTTGGAGAAAGACAAAAGGACTTTCTTGTGGGCCTTGTTTATCCGTTAAAATAAGTGTTTCCATTCCTTCACCATCGCCAACCCAGCAGGCCAGCCCAGACAGGTGCGGCAGCTCTCTAGAGCAGACAGCTGGGGTTCGAATTCCACCTCCACCACTGCCTGGTGTGTGATCTTGGGCAAGCTCCCCTTCCACTGGGTGCCTGAGTTTCCTCATCAATCAAATAACTATCTTAGAGGATTCCTGTGAAGAATGAATTAAAACAAGAACCGCATCTACACCGATTACTGGCACATGTGGTCACTGAATAATGTTAGCAATTATAACTGTTTAAGGTCAGGTCTCTTAAACGTGGCCCTGGACCCAAGCAGTGGGCATGGAAGCAGTACTGCTAGAGACTGGTAGTCCTCTGTGTCTTTCTGCGCCCTCTAACCCATCTGTTTACTCTCCTATCAGTTCACCTCCTGTGCCCTATTATCTAGTGACACTGAAAAACCAAGACGCTGATCAAAGGTCCCACACCTCCATCTTTCAAACATCTGCTAACTGGAAGAAATGTCTCCCTTCTGAATATTCTCTTGCAAACTTTTTTTTTTGAGACAGAGCCTCAAGCTGTCACCCTGGGTAGAGTGCTGTGGCATCACAGCTTACAGCAACCTCCAACTCCTGGGCTCAAGCCATTCTCCTGCTTCTCCCTTCCAAGTCGCTGGGACAACAGGTGCTATTTTTTGGCTGCAGCCATCATTGTTGTTTGGCCGGCCCAGGCTGGATTCGAATCGCCAGGTCAGGTGTATGTGGCTAGCGCCTTAGCCCCTTGAGCCACAGGCGCCGAGCCTCTTGCAAACTTCTTGATTGCAGGAACTACTGGCTAATTTATCTTTGTACCTCTTCACAGAGCCAAATACAGTGCAAGGTACGCAGGGCTCTGTAAGGTTTGCAACCTGTCTCTTGAGCTCTCCAGGCAGGTCCTAGGTCATGTTTCTCTTATCACTCAAGCAACTGAGGCCTAGGTAGCTAGTAAGGGTGTGTTGTGTGTAAAGAGATTTTTTTTTTTTTGAGACAGAGTCTCACTATGTCACCCTAGGTAGAGTGCTGTGCCATCACAGCTCACAGCAACCTCAAACTCATGAGCTTAAGCGATTATCTTGCCTCAGCCTCCCAAGTAGCTGGTACTACAGGCACCCACCACAATGCCCGGCTATTTTTTGGTTATAGTTGCCATTGTTGTTTGGCAGGCCCGGTCTGGGTCCGAGCCTGCCAACTCCAGTGTATGTGGCTGGCACCCTAGCCACTGGGCTATAGGCGCCAAGCTGAGATTATGCATTTATTTATTTATTTTATTTATTTATTTTTTTTTTTTGAGGATACCGACTGGACAGGAGGGGGAATCCAAGCATTATGTTCTGCCTTAAGCTATAGACACTAAAACAATCAGTACTGGGTAGCAGTTTACATTACACTTTTTTAAATTGTCATTTGGCATTTGAAGATAAATTATCAAGTCTAAAAAGCAGTTATCTATGATAACTTTAAAATTTGCTTTTGCAAACTAACCCCTCCTCTAGAGATTTTCTGAAATACAAAGGAATTCCTCCTCAACCCCTGACTCTTCCCTTTAAGAATCACTGATCCATTTCGGATTGTATGTGAAACCAGTACATTGTACCCCTTGATTGCACTAATGTACACAGCTATTATTTAATTTAAAAAAAAAAGAATCACTGATCCAGTTCTCACTCACTTATAACACTATCCCAGCTATCCCCTCTACCATATCTACAAATCCTCCAGCCCTGTTACCTTAACTCCACCCCACCCCTTGCAGCAGAGTAATTACTGCCCTGAAAGAGAAACCTTAATCAGAGTTCTCAAACTTGAGCTTGTATCAAAATCACCTGGAGGGCTTGTTAATTCTGAGAATAATGGACCTCACCCTGATAGCTTTTGATTTTGGAAATCAGAGAATGAGGTCAGAGAACTTGCATTTGTAGCAAGTTCTTAGGTGGTGCTGAGGCAGCTGGTCTGGGGATCACACTTGGAGAAGTCTTGGCCCAGAGGAAGGTCAGTGGGCCAGAGAACTATCTCAAAGGACCATGCATAAAAGTAGTTCAGAACCAACCAGTTCAGAACCTCTATTTTCCAACAACCAGAGCTGCCAGGTTTGAGCAACCAAGGCACTCCAACTTAATTTATAAGAGATTATCTGATAAGTGCCTACTCATACAATTATATCAAACTCCTAGGGTGGCGCCTGCAGCTCAAAGGAGTAGGCTGCTGACCCCAAATACCAGAGATAGTGGGTTCAAACCCAGCCCTGGCCAAAAACTGCAAAAAAAAAAAAAAAAAAAAAACTCCTAATAACCCCTGGGGCCTGGTGAACACATTCTCCCTCCTCTGGGATTACTTTATGTGGGAAGCCACATCTTGAGAAGAGCCACTGCCAGCTTGTGGCATCTGTGCCCACTCGTGCCTCCACAGTAGTGGTGTTCAACCTGGAGACTGGACAAACCCCATGTCCCTGGCTGCTCTCCCACCAGGCTCCATGCAGCCAGTCCTCTGAACACTTCCCTCTGAATGGTGAGAGCATTCAGTAGGCAACAGCTTTCCTTCCTAGTTCATCGTGGTTAGACTCCAGCCCTCCTTCCTAAATGTGAGTGTGCATCAGCCACACATTTACAGAACTGCCTAGAAATAGAGGAAGCAAGGATTTTTTTTTTTTTTTTTTTTGAGACAGAGTCCCACTTGGTTGCCATGGTGTCATAGTTCACAGCAACCTCAAACTCTTGGGCTCAAGCATTCCTCTTACCTCAGCCAGCTTCCTAAGTAGCTGGGACTACTGGTGGCCATGATGTCAGGAGAATTTTCTATTTTTAGTAGAGACAGGGTCTCACTCTTGCTCAGGCTGGTCTTGAACTCCTGAGCTCAAGCAATCCACTTGCCTTGGCCTCCCAGAGTGCTAGGATTACACATGTGAGCCATACCTCGCCTAGCCAGAAGCAAGGATTTTTAAATCAGCCTTTCATTCATTCTTTTAATATTCAGTGAGTATACAGTAAGTGTCTACTTATGTGGCAGGCCTTGTTCTGGGTTCTGGAAAACAGCAGTGAACAAAACAAAGATCCTACCCTTAGGGAATTTATAGTCTAGTGAGAGAAAATAAACAGACAAGTAGAATACATGGTGTATCAAGTGGTAACAGGTGGTATGGCACTGCATAAAGCAGGGGAGAGAGCAGGGAATATGACATTTACAACTTTGAATAGAGCTGTTTTAGAAAGTGTGTTTGGGGCGGTTCCTGTGGCTCAGTGAGTAGGGCGCTGGCCCCATATACCAAGGGTGGCCAGTTCAAATCCAGCCCTGGCTAAACTGCAACAAAAAAATAGCCAGGCATTGTGGCAGGCACCTGTGGTCCCAGTTACTTGGGAGGCTGAGACAAGAGAATGGCCTAAGCCCAGGAGCTGGAGGTTGCTGTGAGTGTGAAGCCATGGCACTCTACCGAGGGCAACAAAGTGAGACTCTATCTCTAAAAAAAAATAAAAGAAAGTGTGGTTGGCAGCTCAATCTCTCAATCACTGTATGACCTTGAACAAACCTCCTAATCTCATAGCACAGCTTCTTATTTGCAAGATAGCGATAATGTGTTATAAGGATGAACAGATTATGCAAAGTGATGGTCATAAAAATAACGGTTTAACATATTTATTCTATAAATCCTCCTTTTTTTACTTATACTGTTCCAAATGCCTTATTATCTTAACTAACATTGTTAATAGTTACTTTCTCCCCCCCACCTTTCAGAATGAGTCTCTTCCATTTAGATGAATTCATCTGGTAGGTGTTGATTCTTAGATTCACCATCAACTCCAGGATGGAGGTTTTTTTCCTTCCTTTTTTTTGGAGACAATCTCACTCTGTCACCTGGGGGCTAGAGTGCAGTTGTGTCATAGCTCACAGCAACCTCAAACTCCTGGGTTCAAGTGATCCTCTTGCTTCAGCCTCCTGAGTAGCTGAGACTACAGGCACCCACCACAACACCCGGCTATTTTTAGAGACTGAGTCTCACTCTTGCTCAGTCTGGTCTCAAACTGAGGCAGCAATCCACCTGCCTCAGCCTCCCAGAGTGCTAGGGTGACAGGTGTGAGCCGCTGCACCTCCCCCATCTCCAGTGCTTGAGATTTTTTTCTGGGGCACCCTCAGTATGGAAAGTTTGCTCCTTCCCTCCTCCCTCCCCTCCGTGAGTTTTTCCAGCTTACATTCATCTAAGCACCACAGCTGCCACGGGAGCGTGTTCATGTGGAGGCCCAACGACATGAAAAAGCTCGGGGTTAGGCTCAGAGTGAAGGAGAAACCAAGTCCTCATCCAAGTGCAACATACATGAGGGTGGAGACAGGAAATGAACAAGTCAACAAATATATCACCAAAATAAATTGTGAATAATAAGTGCAATGAATAAAAAAAAAAAGGCAAATAGCTTAGAGTCCCTGGGGGATGAGATACTTTATTAAAGTGGTCAGAGAAATACTCTCTGACTGACCGCTGAATTAAGAACTAAATAAAGAAAAGCAGCCAGCCACATGGCACTCCAGGAAAGGGGCGTTGCAGGCAATGGGAACATCACGTGCAAAGGCCCTGAGGCAGGAACAACTTGGCACCCTCCAGGAACGGAATGAAGGCCAGTGTGGCTTGTACAGCAAGATGAGAGAGAAGAACGGGGATTGGAGATGACGTGGGAGAGCTGGGCAGGGGCCAGATAAAGTAGGACATGGGAAGGAAGTTTGGATTTTTCTCTAAGCCTTTGTTACTTCTAATGTGATCCAAGAGCAGCAGCAACTGCATCTCCTGGGAGCTTGTTAGAAATGCAGTCTCAAGCCCAACTCCAGATCAACCCAATCACAACTTGCATTTTGGCAAAATTCCTGCTCAACCCGAATATATATTAAAGTTTTAGAAGCACACGGAAAGAAAGCCACATTCTTTGCAGAAGTATTTTAAAAGATCTCTCCAGGAGAATGGCTGGTAGGGAGACAAGGGCAGAACAGTGACACTGGTTTCGACACCACTGCAGTTGCCCATGCAAGGCGGGGAAACAGGAACTGGGTGGGAGCAGAGGAGGTCGAGGACATGGAGGGAACAGAGGGCACGTTTTGGAGACAGAGTTAAAAGGACATGGTGACAGGTTAAATGTAATGAGAAGAAAGGATTTTGGCCACCCTGACGGGCAGCCTCTATTCCTTTAAAGATGCGGCAGGGCCTGTGGCAAGAGCCCTGGGCTGCAGCCAGGTGTGGCCACACCCTCAGGTGCCACATCCACTCTCCCCACACCCACCTCCACACAGCATCTCAGACTCAGCAGGTTTCTGTTAGAGGCTCGGGGCCACACCGGGAGCTTGTGTTCCCTGGTTTTCACCTTCAGCAAAATCATCTAACAATGCATGGGGTCACCCTGGAGAGATGCACTTGGATACTACCGACACCTGTGATCTTTCATGCATTTTTTCATTCATTCAACAAATCTTTACAGAGCCCCCAATATATGCTCAGCACCATGCCAGACTCTGGAGATACAACAGTAAGTAGTATTAAATATAACACTTCACAGGAAAGAAAGGACTTTCCATCTATTCAAGCTCATGGTAAGCCTGTGTGGTCTTCCTAAGACCTATCTCATGTCACTCCCCAGCTAGAAAACCCCCTGGATTCCCTGTTGACCTCAGAGTGAAGTATGAGCCAGGACTGCAAGGTCTTGCATTCCTGGGCCCTGCCGACCTCTCCAAGCTTATCTGCTACCCAAGGCTGTTTTGAGCAAATGCCCTAGTTTTAAAATTTGATGAAAAAACACTCTCTCCAGAAAAAAATAAATTCTAGGGGTTTCTAGGCCCCCTTGAGGCTGTCCATAAACCCCAGACCTATAGACAATGTTGGGGACCCTGCCTGACTACTCATGTTCTCTGCCTTTACTCCACAATCTTAGTCACACTGTGGAGTTTCATGTCTCAGCGTCTTTGCTAAGGCTGTCACTTTTACCTTGAACTCAGATAGACCCCGCGTGATCTCCAAGTTTTTCACCTCTTTGAGCTTTTAGTTTTTCATCTATAAAAATGAGTGTGATAATCCCTCCCTCCTGAAAAAGGTAAAGGAAATAAAACAGATGGCCCTGGCATACACAGGCCCAGGCTTAACTCGTGTTTGAATAAACACATAATGGAATGGAAACCAGGGCTTCTCTCTAGGGCCCCTGAGCAGCCCCTAGGTGCTCATTCTCAAGGACATATCACTGCCACCTCTGCAATGTGTCCAGAACCAGGCTCTGGGTCTGGCTGCATGAAAAAGCTCTTTTGAGAAAGGACCTTCTGAGCCCTAAAACTGATGACACCAACATTGACGTCTTCAGGTGACCTAGTGAGAGAGAGAATCACTCTGGGGAATGTAGGGGAGAAAATGGCCAGGGAAGGCCAGGAGATGATGTGGGCACCCTCTTCTCCCAGTGACCCTCCGAGCCATTCATTTATCTTCCCCCACCCTTTCCAAATCCCTGTGCGCCTGAAGTTATCAGGGCACGCCGTGTGCTCCCTCTTCTTGGGGGTTTTTGTGCTCATCTCCCAATCCCTTCAGCTTGTTTATGGTGAGCTCCGGCTTCCTCTCCACCCCTAATTTCATTATCACCCTCTTGACCCTCGCCTGCTCACGCCCTTCCTTCCCTTTCGACCCCACGCTTCATCACGGCTGTCGTTCCCTGGCCGACACCCACAGGGAACTGCCCCCTCTCGGTCCATACTATAAACCTGGCTAAATCCCAACCTTCTCCAGGCCGCCCCAGAGCGGCCAAATGTCGCTGGAGAAAAGCGCGCAGCCCTGCTGACAAGCTGCTCTTTAGATTCGTGACCACAAACCTCAAACTGGCACTCCTCACGCCTGGCAATCCTACCAACCTTTCCTAGAAAGTTCATTTTCCTGTTCTCCAGACGTAGCTATTTCGCCCTTTCTTCTGTGTCCACAAGCTACCTGGCGCTCCTCAGCTGATGGTGCTGTTTCATCCTTCACTGGGAAACTAGGAGCCGTCAGACCAAATCCACCAGCCCTCCTGCCTCCCCTCCTGCGGCCACCTGATGGGATTCCTGTCCCAGTGTAAGGCAACGACCTTGAGCTTGGACTCTGGAGTCTATGCCCTTGTACAGGCTCAAGGTCTCCATTCCACACAGATGTGTTCCAGGATCTCCCTTCGTGAAAGGGGGGAAGAGAGAGAAAGATAGAGGGCGTGAAGGTGGGAGGGAGGGAAGGAGAGATGGAGAAGGAAGGAGAGACAGAGAAGCAGGGCAGGACATCTGTATCAATAGGGTCCTGGCAGGAATTAGATTCACTCACACGGTTCCACTGATGTCAGAGAGGCCACTTACCAACTTAAAGGGACAAACAAGCAGGTTGGAGCACCCGAGACAAGCAACAGTGGGTGGGGTGGTAACTCCTGGCACGGAAAGGACCAGGGCAAGAAATAGTGTCCGAGAGCCATGGAGGAGGGGGCAGCCGGGAAGGACCTGCAGGTGTCAGGGATGGAGGGAGCCATGCGGGAGACAAGGCGTGGAAGGGGAAAGGGAGAGGGCGGTGGGACAGACGCTCGAGCTCTCTTTCCCCCAGCCTTTGGCTCTCCTGCCTTGCCCCCCCTTGGCTGAATCCACCAGGTGTTCTAACAAGAAGACCCCTGGTGATGCGACACAAAAGGATCCCTCTCCTGGGGGCCCAGAGTGGGACACAAGTGGCAGAGACCGGATCTTGGATGGGAGATCGGCCAGCACAGCCTCCCTCGTCCCCAAATCCCCTTCCGGCTTCTGCCCTGCTTCTCTGCTTACATTTATAGGGAAACTTCTTGGAAGAGTTTGCACTCAGCGTCTTCACTTCACACTTCATTTTCTCCAAGCTGCTGGTCTAGCTTCGTCTCCATCGCACAGCCTGACGGTGTTCCACCGAAATTCCTCTTTTTGAGGTCACCAGCAACCTCCACATTCCAAATCCAAAGGGCACAGCCTCTCGAGCATAGGGGCCGCGTCCCCCTTAAAGCAGTTCTCCCAGCTTCCTTGATCCTCAGTGCCTCTGCTTTCCCTCCCGCCACTCTGACCCTACTTCCTGGTTTTCCCCGATGGCTCCTCCGCCTCAGAATCCACTTGCTCCAGAGCTCAGCCTGGGGTCTCTCTCTCCCCTGTGTGGACTGTCTTCTTTGTGGCCTCTCTCTCTTTGACCTCAACCAGATGCAGGGTGCTTTCTCATCCTTCGGCTCTAAGCTCAGAGGCCATCTCCCAAGAGAGGCTTTCCCTGGGCTAACTCCCTAGAGCAGTCACTCCCCCCCTGCCCCCGTCACTGTGTCATACTACCTTTGTGTTGCCTTCATCCACCCTGTCACTGATTGTCAATCTGCTGGGTTTATGGATTTGTTCCCTCATTTACCCAGGGACTTGTTATCCAACAGTCTCGCCCATTCCTATGTCCACGGTACCTAGAACGGTGCATGGTACATAATAGATACTAAATAAATAGTTACTGGATGAATGAATTGTAAGGGTCTTTCCAAAAGTCACATTGCAAGGTAAACATCAATCTTTTTTTTTTTTTGACACAGAGCCTCAAGCTGTCACCCTGGGTAGAGTGCTGTGGTATCACACCTCACAGCAACCTCCAATTCCTGGGCTCAAGCGAGTCTCCTGCCTCCGCCTCCCAAGTAGCTGGGACCACAGGCGCCCGCCCAGCCATTTTTTGGTTGCAGCCGTCATTGTTGTTTGGCGGGCCGGGGCTGGATTCGAACCCGCCAGCTCAGGTGTACGTGACTGGTGCCTTGAGTTGAGCCACAGGCGCCGAGCCAATCATTTAAGAATGCTTTTAGGCTCGGCGCCTGTGGCTCAAGCGGCTAAGGCGCCAGCCACATACACCTGAGCTGGTGGGTTCGAATCTAGCCCGAGCCCGCCAAACAACAATGACGGTTGCAACCAAAATATAGCCGGGGATTGTGGCAGGAGCCTATAGTCCCAGCTACTTGGGAGGTGGAGGCAAGAGAATTGCTTGAGCCCAGGAGTTGGAGGTTGCTGTGAGCTGTGATGCCATAGCAGGCATCACAGCTCACAGCAGGGAGCAAACCCAGGGCAACAGCTTGAGGTTCTGTCTCAAAAAAAATAAATAAATAAAAAATAAAAAAAATTTTAAAAAAAGAACGCTTTTACTTTTGGAAGACTGGATTACCTAATAGGAACTTAAATATTGTCTACTGGGTCTTTGGATGGAAATCTTCTTTCCTATTAAATGTACACTCACTCATACTACACATATGTGTGACAGTAACCTCAGCAGAGAATCTGGATTTGGAGGTGTCTGAGGTCCTATATCGTTGTCATATAATTCCAGAGCAAGGACTCAGCATGAGATCATCTCTTTCTCCCCCGGCTCCAGCTTCCATGAAGCAGCACTGGGAAGGAAGGACCAAGGGTCAGCGACGGTACCCGAGTCACTCTCTGTCTGAGCAGCAGGTTTCTCATGTGTTAAGTGCCTGAGAGGGTTGTCGCGGGGATGAAGTGAGCAGTGCATACAAATCCGTCAGCCTCAGAGCCTGGCGCCTGGAAGCAGCCTGATAGGACCAATCGCATCTATATCATTATATGATGGTTCTCATTCCAGAAGCTTCCCAAAGATCACAGGCTGCAAAAGGAAGCAATGAGCACGGATCAGGGAGCTCGGCTGAGGACTGACAGCTGTTTCTGGCAGGTCGTTTGGAAACGGGTGGGGAGTGACTGGAAATGAAGGATAATGTAATGTTCTTTCCAGGGTCAAAGCATTGAAGAGATTACGGTGTCCATTCCTACACGTGTGAGTCAAAATGGAAGAATTAACACTAAAAACCGCAAAACACAAAATCTGCATGTGTGCTGAAACAGCTTCTTTTCTAGATTTGCTGATTGCATAATTCTAGGCAAGTCCGTCTTTTTATTACCCTTGCTTTGTTGTCTGCCTGCAGACGATCCAGCAGAAACTGAAGCCCAGGTTCAAACATTCTTAGGATCCGGGCCCTGAGAGATGCTTTCTTCTCCTGTAATATCGATAATGATAATGCTCATGCATTCATTTCTGTTGTCCCATTGTTGTTTAAACTCTGAAAAGTCCTTTCACTCAAATTCCCTTCTGTTACTATCTACCCATTTTACTCCACACCTTTCCAGATGTGATTGGTAGTCAGAAGGGGATCAGTATTAGCTCTATGTGTTTTATTCACGAAATAACCAGAAATGTAGCCCTGGTCTTTAGACCTATGGAATCACAAGCCAATTGACTTTCAAATTGCCTTTTGCCTGGAGACCACTTACTTTTTACTTCTACAATCCAACTCACCACTCGGGATTCATGTGTCACCTCTTCCTGGAAGCCCTCCCTCACTTCCAGGCTGGCCCAGATCACTTTTTTCCAAGCTGCCCAAGTCCCCAGTGTTTGCCTCCAGGGTCATGGGACACGCTCGCCTCTGGACACTTCATTTCCTGTCTGCGTCTTGCACTGAACTTCGAGCCTCTGAAGGAAGGAACTGGTGCACATGGCCTAGAACTCTGAAAAAGTTCACAGTTTGTTGTCAAATGAAGTGGGCCAATTTAACAGAAAGATCTTTTGCAAGTTGGATTTATTATAATATCCTGGGAGGACATATTTTATGGGAAGTAGAGGCATCACTAATCTCATCCTGGGTAGAAGATAAAGACTTAAAAATATTCCCCCCTGCACCACCACCCACCTGCAAATACAGCTCCCATCATAATAACTGTGGTGCCTGAAAGTCCATCATTCCAGAAGAGTTTATTGACATTCTGATTTCCCTACAAGTAGGACTGAAGTGATGTGGGTGGTTAAGTGGCTGGGAGGAGAGGGGGCTGCTAAAGGCAGTAGGCCCTATAATTACGTGCATACTGTGACTATTGTCCCCATTTTAGGGAAAATGAAATGCAGCAGCCTGCATCTGCTTCCTGTGCCCCGGCACCTGAGAGAAATGCTTCATGGCCCACTACCCACGCCCCTTGTGGCAAGTATTGATGACATTGTTCTCATGATCTTTTTTTGTTTTTTTAAGTTGAGTTGCTCTTTTTCTGTCTTTGAATGTCACACACATAGTGTGCCGGGGTGCTGGTGAGAGTCTGGGTGTGAGATGACTCAGCAGAACATCCCAAGCTGCAGCTCCCAGAGGTGCTGCTGAGGAGGGTTGCAGTGTCTACTTTGCAGTCAATGGGGAGAATCCATCCCCAGCCCCCACAGCAGTGAGGAAGCTTCCCACCCTGCCCAAGAGAGTGGAATGAAAGGACACCCACATCCCAGAGTGGCAGTCCCAGGAGAATTCCCCAGGAAAAGGCAGAAAGGACCAGGTGAGCAGGGAAGTTGGGGAGGCAGGAAGCTGCAGGGCAACCTCCCCAGAAAGAGGGTCCCTCCCCTCTCACAGCCACTTCCCTGCCCGCATCTCAGCAGGAAGCTCCTACAGCCCCACCTGCTCACCTTGACCACTCTCCACACTGCGGCCAGAGTGGTCTCTAACCCGGAGAGCCTAGCGCCTCCCTCTTCACCCCTCCAGACTCCCTCATCCCTGGCACCATTGCAAGCCAGGTGGGCTTCACCAGCTCTGTGGCCTAGAACCTGTGTAGCCACACAAGACCCCGCACTAAGGGCCCTACACCTGGTTTAATGCTCTGCTATAACCATCTGAAAATTCCTCTTGATGTAGAGGTCCACATTTTCATTTTGGGCCCCACAAATCAGGTAGTCAGTCCTGCTACCCAGCTTCGCCCAGTGCAGATTCATATTTAACGTCCAGGCTTCAAAGGCCAGGAGCATAAAATGAGGAAATGAAGTCACAAGGACTTGGAACTCTCACCCTCCTCCACCAGAGTCTTCTGCCAGGCCCTGCCCCTGAGGGTGTCTGGGCCTCCGCTCTGGGAGCTGACAGCGTTGCTCAAACCTGCTGGCTTGGCCCGCCCTGCCGCCCCAGGCTCTGGGCTGGGGTGGGGGTGAGGGTCTCAGCTCAGTGCCTGGTCCTGTGCTGCCTCCTGCCCCTTCTGAAGGTGCTCTCACCTCACCGCTAAGACCAGCAGGCAGGGTTTGACAGTTCATTAGAAGGTTCCGAGAGAAGGTTCTAATTCTGAACTAACACTGGGCACGTCCTACGTGCAAACCATTTCTCTAAGCACATTTAGGCTCCTCCCCGTCACCCTGGGAGGGGAACCACTGTTAACTGCGAGTCCCCGGTTTTCACAGGAAGCTGGTGTCAGGAAGACCAGCTGCACCTCACCAGCCACTCCTCATCCAACCTCTAACTGCAGGGGCCTGGGCAACCGTCCTCTCCTCCTCGCCGTCCACCATCTCACCCCTGGTGGTCTCCTGCAGCCTTCACCAGCCATCTTATCTGTAAGCTGACCTCGGAACTACAGATTCCACCGCCTCTCAGCATTGTCCCAGGGATTTCTAACAGATAAGCTTAGATTCAGCGTGTCTAGAGTATACTCCTGATCCTGTGGTCTCAGACTTCTACTAGCCCAACCAAGAACATTGACGTCATTTTTAATGCTTCTCTTTCCCCCACCTCCAATCCATTAGCTAGACTTTAAAATTACATACAGATGCTCCTCAGGCAGTGTGGTGTCACCTCTTCATAAACTCATTAGTGGTTGAAGATATCTTAAGTCAAAGGCGGGTGGTGGCTCATGCCTGTAATCCCAGCACTCCACGAGGCCGAGGCAGGTGGATCACCTGAGCTCAAGAGTTTTTGACCAGCCTGAGCAAGAGTGAGACCCCATCTCTAAAAATAGCCAGACATTGCGGCAGGCGCCTATAGTCACAGCTACTTGGGAGGCTGAGGCCAGAGGATCTCTTGAGCCCAGGAGTTTGAAGTTGCTGTGAGCTATAAAACCACGGCACTCTACCCAGGGTGGCAAAAAAGAAAGAAGAAAGAAAATGACACCAGTGGACACTGCTCTCATGAAGATAACATTCCGATGGAAGAAGATAGTCAATAAACAAGGAGAAACAGTCAAGGAAAAGGATAACTTGGATCATGCCAAGTGCTTTGAAGATATTTGCATCATAGTAAATTCAGGTAGGGTGGCCTGAGCAGGCGTCTTTTGATGACAGGCCATCCTGTGGAGCCATGGGATGTGTGAATGTGCCCTGCATGGGAACAAAAAGGTACAGCCCCTGGGGGTGGGAGTGGGGGGTCTCAGGAGGTCAGAAGATAAGAAAGTCAGAGACCGGAATTTTCTGGAGGAGGAGGAAGAGTAGATCCATTACAGCTTGGTTGTCACAGAAGCCAGAGTTGTTTAAAAGGGAAATCAGAGTCCTAAGAGGAAGAAGAAAAGCAGAGAGTGGTTGGAAGTCTGTGGAATCGATTGCGTGAAACATGATGATCACTTCTGAGAGACTAACCTTGCTAATAATAGACAAGGGCCAAACATGTAGAAAAGTAGAGTTCTGACCCACAGCCCACAGCCACCAGTCCAAGAAGCCAAAGCACAGACCTCGTACAACTGGTCCAAACCAAAGAAAGAGAAGGGAAATGCCAGCACTGAGGCCAAGTCAGCAGTAACTGCCAGTTTCTCTCATTTTTGCCTTCCCATTGTTACTTGCAACTTAAGACCAACCCAAGAAAGCCAAACATGCTTCCCAAACCAACCACATGGATGCCCCCCTTCTACGTGGCCACCTGCAGCTTTCCCACCCCGCCAGGGCACCCTGGAAGCTCCCTTTGTCCACTCAGAAGCTTCCCCAGCCCCCGCCTGCCTTTGAGGCTCTGCCAAACGCAGGCAACGGTGGCTGGCTGCGTCCTGAAGCAAGCTCTAAATCAGTGGTTCTCAGCCTTTCTAATGCCATGACCTTTTAATACAGTTCCTCATGTTGTGGTGAGCCCCAACCATAGCAACGAAAATAATTTTATGTTTGGGGGGTCACCTCAACACGAGGAACTGTATTAAAGGGTCGCAGCATTAGGAAGGTTGAGAACCACTGCTCTAAATAAATAACTTGCCTTGTTCCCATCTGAGTGGTCTTTGTTTTTCTTTGTTTTTTTTTTTTTTTTGCAGTTTTTGGCAGGCGCTGGGTTTGAACCCATCACCTCCAGCATATGGGGCTGACGCCCTACTCACTGAGCTGCAGGCGCCACCCGTGAGTGGTCTTTGTTTACTTCTGCACTTTTCATGATGGGTGGCAAGAGTGATGGAGATAAACCAGGCTGACCTTGGCAATGGATTGGAATGCGGAAGGGTTGCAGGGAAGTAAAGAAGACAGCAAGGAGTTTTCAGGTGTCTGTCTGTCCTTGGGTGACTGGGTAGATGGTGGCTTCATTTACTGAGATCAAGACCGGGGGAGAAGCAGGTTGGTGGGGTGGCTAAGTTTTTAAAGCGTTGAGTTCAAGCTGTCTGTCAGATAGAGATGAAGGCAGGTGACCAAGCGCGAGAGAAGGTACAGAGTGGGCCCAGGGAAGATGGTTTTCACAGCCAGGAGCATGGATGTCATCACGGAGCGGAGAGTGTAGGATGAGAAGTGACAAAGCAGTCATGAGCCCCAGAAACTTCCACGGTTACAGGTGTGCAGAGGATAAGGAGGCAGCGGCAGAGACCGGGAGGAGGGGCCAGTGAGGATGACCACGTGCTGCCCAGGGGGAATCCCACACGTGCAGGCGCACCATGGGCTACTCTGGGCTATCTGCCTACCGCCTGCCCTTCCAAGTTCACCCCTCCCTGCCATCCTCTCTGGGGCCAGTTTGGTGTTTGTTTTGTTCTGTTTTGTTTTGTTTTTGAGACAGAGTCTCACTCTGTCACCAGGGGTAGAGTGCTTTGGTGTCACAGCTCACAGCAACCTCAAACTCCTGGGCTCAAGCAATCCCCTTGCTCAGCCTCCTGAGTAGCTGGGACTACAGGTGCCCGTCGCAACACCGGCTAGTTTTTCTATTTTTAGTAGAGACAGGGTCTCACTCTTGCTCAGGCTGGCCTCAAGTAATCTGTCTGGGCCAATTTTAGTATTTTCCCGAGTGTGTCCTGTTGCTGCAGACCTTTGCACATGCCGTCCCCACTCTAGGATTACAAAAGTCATGGAAACTCATTATAATCAATCGAACCAATGGGAATACACAACATAGACAACAAAAGCCGCCCATCACCCCAACTCCCTATTAATAAGCATTTGTGCTATTCAGCATTCGTATTCCCAGATGTGTGTTTTGTGCATATATTAAAGCACTCTCTCTCTCTCTCTCACAGACACACACACACACACACACACACGTGCAGGCCACGTCTCCTGATCCCAAAAGGGAAATACAGACTTTACCACATGTTTTTTCCTCTCAACACATTATGGGCTCTTTCCACGTGCACAGAGAGTACCTATTTACATTTCAGAACAAGTGCACAAAGGTACATGTCAGTACAGAGAGAGGCACCTAATTTTTCTTTTTTTTTTGTAGAGACAGAGTCACTTTATCACCCTCGGTAGAGTGCCGTGGCATCACAAGCTCACAGCAACCTCCAGCTCCTGAGCTTAGGCGATTCTCTTGCCTCAGCCTCCCCAGTAGCTGGGACCACAGGCGCCCACCACAACACCCGGCTATTTTTTTGTTGCAGTTTGGCCGGGGCCAAGTTTGAACCCGCCACCCTCGGTATATGGGGCCGGTGCCCTACCCACTGAGCCACAGGCACCGCCCGGCACCTAATTTTTTTAAAAATAGATGTTTAGAGTTTTGTTGCCTGGATTGGTCATAACTTCCTTAACCAATCCCCTTGATGAAGTGTCCCCCCCAGCTCTTTTGTTTTTTTGTAATAATATTGCCCCAATGTTCTGCTTTGTATATTCAACACAAGCTCATGCCTGCAGACAAACAAATTCCTAGAAGTAGGGTTGGGAGGTCAAGTGAATGTTTTTCGTTTAATAGATACTGCCAAACTGCTCTCCAAAGAGCTCAAGATAATTTTTGCCAACAATTTTTTTTTTTTTTTTTTGCCAAGTGTGAATGAAATTCCTTGTTTATCCACACTCTTGCCAAGACTGGGTATTATCAATCACTTTAACTTAGTCAATTGTGATAGAAAAAGTAGTATTTTATTATTGATTTAATTGGCATTTCATAGACTATAAGTAAGGTGTCTAAAATTGTTCACATTCTTTGCTCATTGTTCTGTATGCCTTTTTACTTTTTGATTTGTGAGAGTTCTGGGCATATTAGGTGTCTTATATAGGTGTTACACATATTCCGTCTTTTTTTTTGAGACCCAGTCTCATTCTGTCACCCTGGGTAGAGTGCCGTGGCATCATAGCTCATAGCAACCTCAAACTCTTGGGCTTAGGTGATCCTCTCACCTCAGCCTCCCAAGGAGCTGAGACTACAAGCCCCTACCACAACACCCAGCTATTTTTAGAGACAGGGTCTCACTCTTGCTCAGGCTGGTCTTGAACCGATGAGTTCAGACAATCCACCCATCTTGGCCTCCCCAGAGTGCTAGGATTACAGGCGTGAGCCACCATGCCTGGCCTACAATTATTCTTTTTTTTTTTAAACTTATCTTTATTTTTCCTTTACAAAGGTTTAGAAGTTTACGGGGTCATGGGTAATAACTTTTGTCCCTCTAAATTTTTTCTAGAACTTTATTTGCTTTATTTTCCTACATATAAACATATTTGAATCATCTAGAATATTTTGCATGTAAGACATAGGAATACGGTTCCTCTTTGTAAATATTTATTGAATGAATGATCAAGACATTCGGCAGCTCTATGTGAAGTTAATTGCCTCCTAAGGCAGTGTTTCTCAACCTGTGGGTCGCGACCCCTTTGGACTATATTAAAGGTTTGCAGCATTAGGAAAGTTGAGAACCACTGTCCTAAGGGATTAGGTTAGATGGTTAATAAAGTTGTTTATTCACTCAGCAAATATTTCTAACCCACATGCCCCAGTGGTGGCATGTGATGGTGAATGGGGTGGCTATGGCAGTTGATGGAAGAGGCAGACATTGACCAGATAACATGAGCAGATGTCAAAATTACAAAGGAGACGTGTGCTCTGAAAGACCGTATAATAAAGGAAGCTACCCTGGCCTGAGAGGTGAGGGAAGGTTGTCGCTGGTCAGTGAAGTTCCTTGGGAAGTGCTCTCAGGACCAGCCTCCGTGGAAGGGTGAGGGAGCAGACAGAGAAAACTGCTTTGCGGTTGCAACAAAAGACTTGGCCAATCCTACAGGGAGCTCTGGAGTGGAAAGGACCCTTTGAAGTAGCTCTGAATTGAAGTGAGGGGTCTGGGCCTTTATTACCCACTGCAGCCCCCTCCTCCAATGGCCTACGTGGGATGTAGGCTGCATCCAGGCACCTCCTTGCAGCCCAGGAGCTCCCCGAGTGAGATTCATCTGTGAGCATCGACAAACAAGCCTCCTGGCAGCTGGGGAAGAAGGACCAGCCCTGACGTGGCATCTGGGAGGCACCTCACAGCATCCACTGCAGAAGTTTACTCTAAAGAAGTTAGAGAGATCTTGAGTGCAGTACTGATGGGTGAGTAGGCGTTAATTAGACACAGAGAACAGGTACTTTTTTTAGGGGCAACAAATTTTCTCTAGACATGGGATGCCTTTGTATGCCGCAGGCAGGAACAGAAGTAGGGAGACAAATTAGAAGGCTATTAAAAGAATGGGTTCATAGACTACATTAAAATCTGGGTACAGGTGGGCATGGTGGCTCACACCTGTGATCCTAGCACTGTGGGAGGCTGAGAAGGGAGGATTGCTTGAGGTCAGGAGTTCAAGAGCAGCCTGAGCTCTTGAGCCCAAGAGTTTGAGGTTGCTGTGAGCTATGACACCACAGCACTCTACCAACGGCGACAAAGTGAGACTACTAGACATAAATAAAATTAGCTGGGCATGGTGGTGTAAGCGAATGGTCCCAGTGACTCAGGAGGCTGAGGAAGGAGGATTGCTTGAGAACTGCTTTGAGGTTGCAATGAGTTGTGATGATGCCATAGTACTCTACCGAGGGTGACAAAAAAAAAAAAAGTCTGGATATAAACATTCAAAAAATTAGAAAGACAGAAAAGGTAGATATCCTAATTACCCCAGTCCTCAGAGACAACTCTTGGTAATGTTTCAGTACATTTCTTTTCCATCTTTCTTCTCTGCATATTTCATTCAAAAGCTAGGATTTTATTGTAGATGTGATTTGGTTGTCTGCTTTTTTCCTACAAACTTTTCTGTACCTTTACTGTTTCTAATTACAACAGCAGTGCCTGCCAATTGCACAAAGTCAGGAAATATAGACAAATTTTTGAAAGGAAATGAAGAATGCCCACAATCCCTCCTCCCTGGTTAAGTCCGTTGTTGGCAATCTTGGTGCACCATTATTCAGATTCTTTGTTGTGCAAATCTGTATTTTGCTTTTTGAAGAAGGAGTTTTCTTTTTGGTTTTTATTTGTTTAATTGTTTTTTGTTTTTTTAATTTTTTTTGCAGTTTTTGGCTGGGGCTGGGTTTGAACCCGTCACCTCCAGCATATGGAGCTGGCACCCTACTCCTTTGAGCCACAGGCGCCACCTTCTTTGTTTAATTTTTTTTTTTTTTTTTTTTTTTTTTTTGCAGTTTTGGCCGGAGTTGGGTTTGAACCCACCACCTTGGGCACATGGGGCCAGCGCCCTACTTCTTTGAGCCACAGGCACTGCCTTGTTTAATTTTTTTTAAGACAGAGTCTCAATTTATCACCCTTGGTAGAGTGCTATGATATCATAGCTCACAGCAACTTCAAACTCTTGGGCTCAAGTGATTCTCTTGCCTCAGCTTCCCGAGTAACTGGGACAACAGGTACCTTCCACAACATCCAACTACCTTTAGAGGCAGGGTCTTGTCTGGCTCAGGCTGGTCTCGAACTCCTGAGGTCAGGCCATCCACTGCCTCGGTCTCCCAGAGTGCTGGGATTACAGGCATGAGCCACCACGCCGAGCCTAAGGAGTTTGAAGCATCATTTAATACATTTTGGGGGGAGTGCTGGGCTGGGAGTCAGGTGGGACATCAGCAGCAATTTCCCCTTCTCCAACCTGCTTGCTGAATTCTGAGTAACAGCTGAGCCCTTCCAACCCGGCTGTATTATTAATACAATTGGGAAGAATGGGCAGCTAGAAGACCCTAGGACTTCAGGGAGAGGTCATGGGGCAAAGAGAAGGCCAGAGACAAGGTCTGGTGCCTCCACAGGGAAGGCCATCTTTGTCATCTCTGGCCTGCAAAGCCCCCTCTAGCCTAGAAAGGTGCTGGGCTCTTTAGTTACCTGGAGCCTCCCATAACTCTGGGCACTTCTCCAAGTGCACCCAGCTGGCCCATGCCGATTCCCTGCCTGTGTCTCTTTCCTCCTACTGACCCACCTGGTTAGCGCCGACCGATCGATCCTCTATAATTCAGCTGCTCAAGGGACACCTCTTCAGGGAGCCTTCCCTGCTTCCCCAGGCCGAGTTAGCCTCCTCCTTTGGCCTCCCAGAAAACTTACACTCTCATAGTGCTTATCACAGAACACCATGGACATCTGTTTGCTCATCTTCCACCTAGATTCCCTAGGCACAAACCATAAGCGCCTTGAGGGCAGGGACCTCATTCATCTTATATCCCAAGCGATTGGCACAGGCCTGACGTTTAGGGAGCTCCCTGCCAGCACATGTTCAATGAAATGGACTGAACCTCTCAGGCAGGCTGTTTGCCTCGGCAGACACCATCTCCAAAGAAAATAGTCTACAGGGACTCTGAGACAGTGAGTGTTCCCCAGGTGTTTCTCCCGAAATATTCCTTATCGGGAACAGCAGCCGCCAGTGGAAGAGTCAGGGAAACTCAGAAGCAAAAATGACGTGGAGACAAAAGTTCACAGCAAACAGGCAAAAGATGAGCTGGGTCCTCAGATCCCCAAGTGCCCCACTGCAGGCCCTACAGACAGACTTCCCACTGTCTTCAGTGTAACACTCCGAGCCACTGGAGGGTCCCCTACGATTTCTGGGGCACTCCTTCTCCCACCTCATATACTTCTGTTTCTCGTTTCCTGGGGTACAGGGCTTTATAGAAGCAGAGAAAGGACCAGGCTTCTCTGGGTGGAGGAATGACCTGTATTTGCACAGTGAAAGTCAAGGCCTCTTTTGGAGAAGGTGGTGTATTTGACTTTGGGAAGCTAAGCAGCTGTCTCTTGCCCTGCTGTGTCTTGGAAGGACTTCAAAAAGGGAGCGTAGATGGCAATGATGATATGTAGGTTACCCACCCAACTTCTAGACAGGCAGGCAAGGGGCACTGTCCCCTCTCTTCTTGTTAAAAAGCTTTGAATCTAAGCCCAAGTCACAAGCAGAGTAGGGAGCAAGCTCCCTGGAGTGGTGACATTCAAACAGGGGGTGGACAGCCCCTTTTCAGAAATGCCTTTGGAGGAGTCCCAGAAATAACTAGACTATTTTAAGTTTGAGGGTCCTCTAACTCACAGATGGGTGTTCCCCAAAACCTCTTAGGGAAGCCTGAGGATCTGTGGGGGGTGGGGGGTAGGGTGAGGGGACAGAGAGCAGTGGCTGGAGCTGGGCAGATGGGGCCTGGCAGGGAATTCAGCTGCATAGGACAAGGGGCCCACAGGGATTGTAAGTCAGCTGGCCAGAGGATGAGTCCAGGGACAGCAGACAAAAGCAGAGCACACACCCAGGCCACGAGCTTGCCACACTCCCTGCTCTGGGACTTCAAGAAATGAACAGTTTTTCTTCGAGCTGGAAGTTACATGGAAAAACTTTTAAGTGCCACCTTCTATGAAAGCCCCACTTCCAAGTCAGAGTGTAGACCTTCAACTGTGTGAGCCTCATTGCTCTAGAATGAAAGCCAAAAGCCTTGGCCTGGTATTTAGGTCCTGCATAATTTGGCTCCTGTCGGCCGTACAGCCTGGTTCCCTCCGGACATACTTGCCTAGAAGGCACAGCAGTGTCCCTTCTCTTCTCCATTGCACTGTTTTTGCTGTGGGAGCTCCCACCTCTTTTAACTCCACAAGGAGTCCCCTCACTGGATAACTCCACCTATTCTAAAAAGCTCAGTGCAAATGCTACCTCCTCCAGGAAGCCCTTCTGGATACTCTAGACCAGGCCAAACTCCTTTCTCATGGTCCTGTGTTTCTTTGTCATGGCACTCTCAACAATTATACTGTAATGGCTGTCATTTAACAAAGGAATCTCCTGCTAGACTGTAAGGACTTTGGGGACAGAGCTGTGGTCATCTTGTTCACTCCCAGATCCCCTAGAGCCCAACACAGAGTGAACACTAAGCGGGTATTTGGAGAGAAAGAAGAGGAAAAGAGGGAAAGGAGGGGTGAAAGGAGAGAGGAAGGAAGGAGGGAAGAAGGAGGAAGGGAAGGAAGGAAGGAAAAAAAGGAAGATCCTTAAGAAAAATAGCATTCTTAGTAGTGGAAAGATAATAGCACATAAAACATTATTAATTAAATCAGACCCATGAATAGAGGGCCATATGTTGAGGTTCTATTTGTTCCATGACGATGTAAAATCTGCATATTTTTCTGATCTTTTCTCTTCTTTTCTTTTTTTTTAAGACAGAGTCTCACTGTACCACCCAGGCTAGAGTGCTATGATGTATCTTAGCTCACAGCAACCTCACTGAGAGTTCAAATGATCCTCCTGCCTCGGCTTCCCGAGTAGCTGGGACTACAGGCACCCACCACCAGGTCCTGCTAGTTTTTCTATTTTTTGTAGAGACAGGGTTTCTCGCTCTTGCTCAGTCTGGTCTCCAACCTCTGACCTCAAGCAATCCCCCTGCCTCAGCCTCCCAGAGTGCTAGGATTACAGGCATGAGCCACCACTCCCAGTCTAAACTGCACATTTTTCATCAAGGTACAAACAAACAAACAAAACAAGTGCACCATCTCCTGGTGACACCTTCTGCCCCTTCACAAGGGTGAGCCCCTGAGAGTTGTGTTCAGTGAGGAGGAGCAGGTGGCCTCCATGTACAAACAGACCTTGCCTAGCATTAGTACCTGGGACCCAGGAACCACAGGCAAGGAGGTCAGATGCAGATTCGTTAGCCCTCTGTGTGGGTACTGAGTTTAATGGTTGGCTTGTTCAGTCCTCACAGTAAGTCTGTAAAGTAGGTATTATTACCCCCATTTCACAGATGAAGAAACTGAGTTTCAACAGATTAAAGAATTTGATTAATGTCACACAGCTTAGTAAATGGCAGCACTACAATTTGTTCCTAGCCCTCCCTGACCCCAACAACCATGCTCTTTTCTTCCTGTAACTTTTCTGAACAAGAGGCAGAGATCCTGCCAGCAGCTATGGGTACCATACTGTGGCTTTGCAAGTCAGAGTGATGGCAGGCAACACCTGCAGTTTTTGTCTGTGCCATAGCCCTCCCCCTTTCTGGCAGCATGCCTCTTTGTGTGGTTCTGGTGAGCTAACCCTGCCCTCCTTTCACCCCAGCTCCCAAAGATAGATAAACACCCCTGTTATGCCACCCATCCCACATCCACAGCTATCGTTTCAGGAATAGTCATGTGACCAGGCAAGGCCAATCAGAAACCTTCCCTGGATTTTTGTGCTGAATCTATTGCAAGAGATGGTCTTTTCCACTAACATGCTAAGTGATTTGGAAACAATTGGGGCTGCAATGGGACATATTTCTTGCCACATGAAGAAGACCAGCTGAGGACATAAACCAACAGAGGGAGGGGAGCACAAAGGAGACATGGATAGAGTTCATACATAAATAAGATGAGGACAGTTAATAAGTTCTCTTTTTCACTTAAGCAGATGTACACTGGAGAAAAATAGTCACAACTGGATGGAGAAGATGAGAGGGTCTAGACACTCAGAAAGACCTGGAAATGTCCAAGTGACACTGAAGGGGATGGGAGGAAGCAGAATTCTAGCAGAATCTTGACTTAGGGCCATCTTGTCAACCACCCACCAGCCTGCCGTGTGACTCTGTACCCATGGTGTACTCTGATCTCAGGCCTGCCATCTGCAGAGGGATGTACTAATTTGTGAACTACAGCAGAGACTGCTTGTTCCTGGGAAATTGCAGAGAAATAGGAAAATTTCCAGTGAAATAAATATAAAGAGATCTTTTCCTGGAGAGGGAGGAGGGGCCTCCCATTACTGAATGCCTAGTGCCTTACGTGCTTAGGTGTAAGGTACTAAATGGAACGTAAGGATACAAAGATTGACGCTCGACGCTTATCACTCATTTGGAAAGGAAATATCCTTGGAATGAAAGAAACACCCCGGTCAACTCTCACAAGAGTCCATTGAGAAGGGAGTCAGAGACATGCAAAGGCCAGAGACTCCTACGAGCCACACAGCTGGTAAGAGTCACTGCAATCTGTCAGGCCCAAGACTTAGGTGTTTTTGTCATTGTCCTGGACAGACTGAAGCCATTGGCTCTGCAGGAAGTGCCTACAGTGGTAGCCACTGGCAACCTGGAGCAGAGGAGATGGAAAGAACAGGTTGAATTATATGACTTACAGAAATAAGATGGAAAGAATTGGATGACAAAGGACATGTAACTGTTGAAACACAAGTGACACCAAGGAAAAGTTTAGCGTGAGGGTTTCCTCTTAAAACTCCTGGCCTGGAGGAGGAGGAGTTTCCTGGCTTTGGAAGTGAGGACAGAGATGGCCGTCGTTAGGAGGGCCTGACGCTGTCTGAGGAGTGAGTGTTTCTGTGTAGGGCAAAGGAAACAAGGCAAGAGGGTCATCAGAGACACTTAGGGTAGACAAGGGGAAGCTTCCCTGAGGGCTAGAGGAAGGGAGCCTAGGGCCAGTGGACCTGAGGACGTGCTGGCCCTGGAGAGCAGTTTGCAGAGGCTGCTGGCCCCACCTATGAACTCTAGACTCTGGGGCCCTGGGCTGGCGTTACTAACTGCATGACCCTGGGTTGTTTTGCTCAGAGCCCCCACTGGCATCTGAGAATCAGCACTGTTCTCCATCAGGGCCTGGCACAGGCTTCAGCAGGTGGAATCAGGACACCACAGAGACGCTCCAACCTGGTGCCCAGGGCTTGCTCTGGAGAGGGAGGAGGTCTCTTCTGCTCCCTCACCTCCTCCCAAGCAGGGCTGGGCGGGGTGGAGGAGAACTTTCCCATTGCAGGGGTCTCTAAGAGTGGAAAGGAGGGAGAGGGATAGGAGGCCCAGGGACTTTAACCCTGAGTCTTATCTAAAACACTTATCTGAGACTTTGGAAATTTTGTCTTAGGGCAAAAATGATTTTAACTTCAAAGCTTCCTTGTTTTCTGTGCTGAGAGAAAGAGTCTTCAAGGAGCCTTTGTGCCATAGGCCCCTCTTGTTTGGGGAGAAACACTCCTGTGGAGCTTGGCTGAGCAGGGGTTGGACCAGAACTTGTTCTGGAGTGGGCCAGGACCAGCTATAAAGGCTGCCTTGAATGTGCAGGGACGAGAATTTTGCAGCGCGGTATTATCTTTAGGAAGGAGATTTTTCTCCCCCTTGGCATAGAGATATGGACTATACTGCCTTGAAAAGTGGGAGAAGAGCATGTGTGTGTGTGTGCGCACATGTGAGTGAGTGGATGTGGCGTGTGGGTGGTGCTGGGGGTGCGTATGAGAGCACATGTTGGGGTTGGGGGGGTGTTCTCTGTTCAGGAGATCAGGCCCTGTCTTCATCTCCTGTTGGGGACAGACAGTCCCCCGGGCTGGGTGGGGACTGCTGAGCCCCCAGGAGTCATTCCAGAAGGAAGCCTTCAGGTTCCTGTACAGTTGTAGACACCTGGATTCTTCTAGATTGTCTTGGGAAGGGTAGTGTTTTGTTTTTTGAAGTTAGCAGCCATTCCTTCAATCAGTTGTTCTAGAAAAGGGCAAATCGAAAAGCAGAGAATTTACATCCAAAGCAGAGGAGTTAGAGGTCAACCTCCTCATCTAGGGAGGCGAAAGAAGGGCAGCTACTCAAGAAGATGAAAGAGGCCAACAAGGGCTGGCAGTGGGGCTCTGGGCATGGCTGCCTGGAGCAGTCACCACTGTCTTGCAGTTTTAAGTCTGCTTCTCCAGCCTTGCAGTTCCCTCCTGCTACTGCCAAGCCTTTAGTAACAACGCTGGGTTGACCACTGCAGCCCAGGCTTTGCTGTGGGGCATTAAAAGCAACCGGAATCTATGCTCAGGGCAGACCCAGGGAGGAGCCAGCCGCCTTCCCCACAGGTCTCCTTCTCTGTGGCCTCTAAGGTGACACAGCATCATTTCAAGACAGACTAGCAGCAAAGTGACAGAGGTCCAGGTGGAAGAGTGACTTGAGAGCCAGATCCCAGCCTCCTGCCTTGACAGAGAACCGACCAGACAGAGAGAAATTGCCTCCTCCCCACAGTCCTGGAGGGGAACAAAGCTAAACACTGGGGCCTACGTCCTGGAACATAAAGGGACAGACTCTTTTTTTTGTCTTTTTGGCCGGGGCTGGGTTTGAACCCACCACCTCTGGCACTTGGGGCCAGCGCCCTACTCCTTTGAGCCACAGGCGCCGCCCCAAAGGTACAGACTCTTAAGCTATATAATAGATTGAGCAGGAATCCTTCGGTTGCAAAGGACCAATTTATATTAGATTTAAGCGAAACGGAAATGCATTGGCTCATGTAGCCGGGAAATTTGAAGGATTCAGTCGTGGCTGGCTCCGGTAGTCTGTGGGACTCCAGGTGGCTCTGCCTCCCAGGTCCACCCGGCTCTGCTTGACTTCATTCCCCAGCAGGCTCCTACTCAGCAGTGCTGAGATGTCTCCCAGTTCACACTCTCTGGGTTTACATGGTCTTAGAAGCTGTAATTCCAAAGAGAGAGACTATTCCAGTGTCCATGATAAAATTGGCAAAAGGATGAAAATTCATGGTGTTTAATGTAGAGAGATAGATAAAGTGTGTCCCCCAGTCACAATGAACACAACTAGACATAGCTCTTGGCTTCTAAATGCAACTGTATGCTCAAAGGAGCTGGAATGCCTTAGAGAAATGGCTGACTTGAAGGCTGAACCCGGGAACGTACAATGTGAACCCAGAATATCTTATTACGCTAGAAAACTTCTGGGCACGGTAGCTCATGCTTGTAATCCTGGCACTGTGGGAGGCCGAGAAGGATAGATTGCTTGAGCTCAAGAGTTCAGGACCAGCCTGAGCGAGAGTAAGACTCCATCTCTACTAAAAATAGAAAACTTAGCCACTCATTGTGGCAGACGCCTATAGTCCCAGCTACTGAGAAGACTGAGGCAAGAAGATTGTTCAAGCCCCAGAGTTCGATGTCGCTGTGACACCACGGCACTCTCCCCAGGGTAACAGAATAAGACTCTGTCTCAAAAAAATTAATAAAACAAAATAAAACACTAGAAAACAGTGAAGCCCTTAAAGAAGGGCAGGAACACGTCAAAAGGGCAACAAAAGCTGGCTTGAAGGAGCCTCCACTAGCTAAATCTGGGACAATTTGAGCATCCAAATAAATAATAGGAATAATAAAATTATAACCCCTAATTTATTCAACAAATAAATTGAATACCTTAGGAGAAATGGGATTCATTACAAAGAGGAAAAGAGGAACTTCCCCGTGGAGAAGCCTGGCCAACATCGCCTTCGTCCAGTGACAAAGTAAGCACACAGTAATGGGTCAGATCACAGCGACACCCGACAGGAGGCCGCGAAAAGAGCACAGCGGCCCTTCTGTGGTATTCCTGACGAAGACGCAGGATCCAAATCTAATCAAAAGGAAACATCAGACAAACCCATTCTACAAAATAACTGGCTGCTCGTCTTTCCAGGGCTGAGGTCACGAAAGGCGATACAAGATCAAGGAACTGCCCCAAATTGAAAGTGAGGAAGAGTCGTGACAAGCCAATGCGCCGTGTGGCTCCTGACAGAGCCTTTTGCTACAGAGAATACTCTTGGGACGGTTAGTGAAGCGTGAACGAAATCTGACGATGCAATGACAATACCGTGGCAGCATTCATCTCCCGATTTTGCTAGCTGACAAAGTGGAATGTCTTTGTTAGTAATAAATACAGACTGGCATGTGTTTGGAGGTGATGGGCCTTGTGTCATCAAACATATTCTCAAATGGCTCAGGGAAAAAAAAGGTTTTTGTTTTTTTTTTTTGAGACAGCCTCAAGCTGTCACCCTGGATAGAGCACTGTGGCATCACAGCTCACAGCAACCTCCAATTCCTGGGCTCAAGTGAGTCTCTCGCCTCCGCCTCCCAAGTAGCTGGGACTACAGGCGCCCGCCACAACACCCAGCCGTGTTTTTTTTTTTTTTTTTTTTTTGTTGTGGGGGGGCGATGTTTTTTGGGGGGGCCGGGCGGGGTTGGAAACCCCCCGCGCGGGCGGGTGCCACCCCCCCCCGGCCCCCCCAACCCACAAGCCCGCCCCCACCAAAAAAAAAAAAAAAAAAAAAAACACGGCTGGGTGTTGTGGCGGGCGCCTGTAGTCCCAGCTACTTGGGAGGCGGAGGCGAGA
>CAUYRH010160749.1:0-10217 GCA_963574655.1 Perodicticus potto
TATATAGTGATTAAGAAAATGCTATGAGGGCTATCTCTCACAGTACGATCAAAATGTTTCTGATTGTATATGAAGCACATTCTGCCCTATGACTGCACCAATGTACACAATTATGATTTAATAAAATTATTAAAAAAAAAATTTTGGAGCATGTCTGTGGGAGTATTTTTGGATGAGATTCACAACCTGAGTAGAGGATGTGGATGGGAACTTCGCCATCCTGAATAAAACAAGAAGGCTGAAGGGTGAATTGACTCTCTCCCTGCTTTAGCAGAAACATCCATCTTCTGCCTGTCGATGTCTGTGTGTCTGGCTCCTAGGCCTGCAGACCCAGATTCCACTTAAAACACTGGCCCTCCTGGTTCTCAGACCTTTAGGTTTGGACTAGAACTTGCTTTCCTGGGCCTCTGCCTTGTAGATGGCACCCGTGAAACTTCTTAGCCTTCACAGTCATGGAAGTCAATACCTCGTAACAAATCTCATTCTGTTGCCTGGTTTCTCTGGACAACCCTGGCTAAGACAAATGTCCTTTGTGTTTCTCCATAGGTCAAACAATCTTCTCCAAAGTCTTGTTCCTGATTGTTCCTGCCACCCCCATGCGGTAACCCTCCCAGTAATCCTACAGAGCCCTTTATCTTCACATCGTGTCATCCAGAATCTTATGCCCCAGATTCTTGTTATTTACTTTGCTGTCATGTCTCCCTGATTACTCTACTCACTTCTTGAGAACAGCACTGTTTAGAAATCATGTTTTATTTCCTTTCATATATGATAAATACTCAACTAATCCAGGTATTTGGGAATTAGGGTATGAATGAGAGAATGAGGGGGAAGAAGATTATGTTTTTCTTCTTAGCTTAAGGAATACTGGCCAGTTTGTTAATCTATTAAATTATTCTTACGCCAAATATCCCATGGTTTATTTGAAAAGATAGAAAGATTTATAACCATGTTTCATTCCTTATTTTTATTATTCTTTGGTCTACTGTTATATTTTAAATTTTACCATTAGAACTTTATTTCATATACTTAAGGCATTGTTAACCTTACGGTTTCTCCATGCATTACTTTTATGATGATGGGTGTGGTGTCTCAAGGGTTTACATATATTAATTTATATCTTACAACTCACTTATCCAGATGTCAGCCTGTTCTCTTGACCCTGCTGGCCCCTCTGTCTTGACATGGGGTCCACTGATTTACAGAGGACTTGGCAGTTGTTTATATTCCCCAGAAATAATTACTTTGTGTCCAACGACCTAGAGAATGATGTCTATTTTACTTATTATCCGTGACAAGTGAGGAATGTGGGGATGTGAACTTGCCTGTTTTTTATACCTTTCACTGCTCTACTTTTCTCCAGAGTCAAGATTAAACCAACACCCACCCTCAGGGTAGAAGTTAGGACTAGTCATGGGTGACATATGACTTTCTTGTCATCTTACAGGCAAAATTTTCAGGTTTTGCAAAACTATTTAATTCCTGGCTGTTAAGAAAGCCTTATATTATACATTCTTTTTTTCCCCCCCTGGGGGAGGGGATTTAAGGAGGTGTCATACTGTTCTTAATTCGGGGGGTTATTTTTAAATATTGGTGTTAGATTTACTTTACTCTGCCAATGTCTCCTGAAGAAAGGCAGTGGATAATAAATACAATGATTCATTATTAACTGTTATTACATTGATGTGTAAAACATAACTATTATTACTGACAGTTTGGTCTGTTGGAATTTTATGACATTTAAATATTTCAGGCCAGCTATCAAGAGCTGTGATGTTTGCCCTTGTTTCTTAAGTTTCCAGTGCTTAGAACCATCATTCACTATGCCAGCAAACTATTCAATGGAAGCAGAGCATAGTGGGATGGAAACTGCATGGGCTTGCGGAGATCAAGTTTTAAATTCTATTCTCTAAGCAATGGGTGGAGAAGGCTTGTCTAAATGTCAGTCCCTGCAAAAAGTGGGCTGTTTTGTTCGACCTCATGCTCAAAATAACTAGAATTATAAAGTAGCTGTTGGAAAAAACACTTATGAACTTAGTCAGACTAATAAAAATCAATTAAAAAAAAGAGAAGAAATAGGTGAACTACCTTCTTTTAAAAAATCTGCAGCTATGGCCATAGGCCCTATTTGAATGGGACATTGGGAGAGCACACATTCCTCCCAGGGGAGTTGAGGCTATAAAGGTTTTAAAGGTGGAGAAGAGATATGAGTTGAGGGATAATAAGAGAAAAATGGCTGACTTCAATTGTGGGGAGGGACACGAGAAAAATGCTAGACCTTCTGTAAGGCACAGAAGAACCAAAATAAATGCTTTAGGTAAGTTAATTTTGGCTCTATAAAAACAAATTCCTAGAGATAAGAAAATTCAACAGAGAGGGCAGGTGCCTCAAAATGTCAAGATCATATATTGATTTCATAATAGTTACTGAGTACATTGGATACTTTTTTCTTCCATTCTTGAGGTACTTTACTAAGAAGAATATGTTCCAGCTCCATCCATGTAAACGTAAAAGAGGTAAAGTCTCCATCTTTTTTTTATGGCTGCATAATTGGTGGGATGTCATCTATTGTGCATAATGCAAGGGTACATGTCAAATCTATTAAGAGTAGAGTATAAATGTCTTAACACAACAATTAAGTGAGGTGAGGGCTGTGTTAGCCAGTTTGATGTAAGCATTCTAAATTGTATATAAAATCAGCACATTGTACCCCTTAAATGCGTTAACGTACAGTTAGGATTTAGTAAAAAAAATAAAACTCTCAAAAAAATGTCAAGATCACTCTCTCACTGAACTCTGAGTTCGGGTAGTATTATTCATTACCTCGGAAGTGAATGGTGAAATTCCCGAACTGGGGTGAGGCTGACTACAGATGATCTAGCCAAATCTGAGATTTCAGGGTCCTCTTGGAAAAGATCAGGAGTTGAGTCATGGTCTGGGGTTTCAGTGAATCCTACAAAGGTAGAGGCCGTGTGAGCAGGAGAATCAGCAGAAGCAAAGGTTTGCTTTACTTATAAGTCTTCTGTGAACATGAGGAAAATAATGAAATGAACTTGCTCAGAGCACGAGATTCACAGAGGCAGCTGCCAAGTCTTGGTGTATAATATCAGCCTAGACCCTTAGGATGTATTCTTGCTTCTGTAGGTAATGGAGAGCCCTTGACAACTTTCAAATTAGTAGCTTGCAAGAGGTTGGAGAAAAAATATTTGGTTCAGTATGGAAGGGAAATGACCTGAGTTCTGGAATGAATTTACACGTGAAGTGTGGCAGAAAAGGTGAGAAAATATTAAATTAAGTAAAACGAGGTACGTCTAAATTCACATCACCATCCCACCAGGAGAGAGGAGGTCACTGTTCTTTGCATTGTATTGTATTAGCCTTTTAAGAGCTCTTTGGCGTGCAGTAGTGCAATCACAACTTACTACAGCCTCAAACTCCCTGGCTCAAGCCATCCTCCCACCTCAGCCCCCTAAGCAGCCAAGAGTATAGATACACACTTGGCTAATTTTTTATTTTTTGCAAAGACAAGTTCCCACTATGGTTCCCAGGCTGGTCTTGAACTACTGGCCTCCTGTGGTCCTCCTGCCTGGGCATTCCAAAGCACTGGGATTACTGGAGGGAGCCACTGCATGCAATCTATTTTTTATGTCTCTCTCTCATTCCATAAATCTGGCATTAGATGAGTCTCTGCCTACAGATGACTCTATCTCACCCTTTCTAGATGCTCAATTTGTGATTATTGAATAAGCATTTCAGTTACGGTGTAAAATGAGGAAATAAGGAGATGTGGGGACATGTAGCAAAGATTAGAACAAATGAGAACACAAAGAAATGATTTTAGGATTATGGAAATGCACCATTGGAAGAACCTTTTGCTGTGCTTCTGGTCTGCAGATAGGACCTACCCTCCATGTTTGACCAACGTTTATTTATTCCTGAACAGTCTGAGCCTTCTTCCTTCCAGAAACAATATGTGTTTTTTTTAAATCTTGTTTTGTTTTGTTTTTGTGACAAAAGATATGCCAAAAATGAAGTGGTGCATATTGCAAGGGTACATGTCAAATCTATTAAGAGTAGAGTATAAATGTCTTAACACAATAATTAAGTAAGTGAGGTGAAGGCTATGTTAACTAGTTTGATGTAAGCATTCCAAATTGTATATAAAATCAGCACACTGTACCCCATAAATGCATTAAGGGACACAGTTATGATTTAATAAAAAATTGTTAAGAGAAAAAGAAAAGAAGATGGTAACCAAAGAATAGCCCCTCTAATAGCCCCTCTCCCCATTCTTTAAAGGCAGTCTCTTCCCAGTTATGTGGCACGGGTAGGCTGTGGTCATTGTTGTTTGTTTAGATAAAGTCATAAATTTTCCCTTGCAGGAAATCATAGCCAGAAAAGTGAAACTGTAGTCAAATGGGAACTGGAAAATTTGTGTAGCAGGTGTATGGCTGACAAGCCAAATTCTAAAGTCAGGTGGGGTGGTTGGTGATGGAATATCTAGTTCTACTTCAGAGAATGGAAATGGATTTGTACACAAGTGGAATGACTGCCTGTTCCTCTCTTCCTGAACACCTTCAAGCTCCAGGAACCTCTGGTAGCCTAAGACCTCTGAGTACTGGGCTGACCATGTATTCTGATGGACTTGGTCCTCCTTGGTGGCAGAGAAGCCCCTTGGTAATTAGATGTCTTTGTCATACACCTGTTAGCAGATTGGATCATGCAACTGAAACTTGTATGATCCTATGAACTCAACCGGGTTTAAAGTTGCATCTATATGAATCACAGTCAAATCTTTTAGTTGACCACAGGCAAGAAATACTGTAGAAGGATCACCAAGTCGGAGTCAGACACTCTTGAATTTGATTTGAAACTTCACCATTGTTTGATTATTAAAGCTCTTTACATCATTGTGACCCCCTGTAATCTCATCTATCAAATAGGGGTAACTTTAATACTTATTGTACATAAGTGAGTTCTACCACAGAAGCATATTTTAGTAGAATTCCCCAAATTGCCGAGAATTTGTAATTAAACATACAGCATGCGTGTGTGTTTAAATAACATTCTCAATTTTTATTCATCTTACAAATGATGTATTATGACTTAAGTGAGTGAAATACCAGCCAGGCCCACAAGAGCCTAGATGCTGGTTCATCAAATTTTCTTCGCTGAGAAAATTACATTCACTTAAATTTTCTTTGAAGAGTTGAAAGTAACGGTAAGTTCATCCTAAATGAGGGGACACTGGCCTGGCATGGTGGCTCATGCCTGGAATCCTAGCACTCTCGGAGCCCCAGATGGGTGAATTGCTTGAGCTCGGAAGTTGACGACCAGGCTGAGCAAGAGGGAGACCCTGTGTCTACTAAAAATAGAAAAAAAAATCTAGTCAGGCATGGTGGCACATGCCTGTAGTCCCAGCTACTTGAGAAGCTGAAGTAAGACAATCATTAAGAGACCCAGAGCCATCATATAAACTATGATGCCATGGCACTCTACCCTGGAGCAACAGAGTGAGACTCAGTCTCAAAAAATAAATAAATAAATAAATAAATAAATGAGGTGAAGTCTAGGAAAGATTGTCAAACTTCTTAGAGTATATCTCTTATGGAAATAACTAATATATTTCATCACATATTAAGTGAATTACTTTAGAGTCACAAAGGCAGCTACTAGACGGCAAAAGTTTGGGTTCACAGGGACATTTTATAATGCATGAAATCATAGTATTATACGAAGAGGCAAGTCGACCCGGGATTAAATCTAGACATTAGAGCCTAAATATATTGCATAAATTTGATAAAGTTATTTAGCTTACCTGAATCTCAGTTTCATCATCAACAAAAATGGGCTTATCTCACTCAAAACTTGGATATAACTTAAAACAATGGCTGTTATGTATCAGGCTGCCAGTAACTACCACATAAATACAAACACATCTTTATCAGCCTTCAGCATCTTTAATGATGTTGCTTCAACCTCTATCCCTGACAACCTTTTCTGCAGGAGAAACACAACTGCTGTGAAGGCAGCCTTTATTAGGAAATCAAATCCAGTTGCTGATTTTCCGTAGACTAAAGTAAACCCCCAATGACAAAGCCAGGCAACTCAATATCTTTGGCATTTGTGGTGTCAAGACCCAGCCAAAGCTGTGATTGATGATGTGGGTGAAAAGTCTCTCATTGTAGTCTTCATTTCGAAAATGAAGGCCACAACGGACAAATGAATAAATTAATTAATAAGCAAAATGAGGGCAATAATTCTCTGGAATTCCTCAGAAGCCCAGGAGGCAGGACCACCCCAAGCCCTGTGGTCAGGGCTATAGGACAGCCCCACTTTTCAGCTCCCGTTTGGTCTGGCTCAATGAACGTGGTGCTGTTTTTCTGCATCACTGAAATCACACCAGGGTTTGACAAATCCCTTTATATCTCCCACTGAAAGTGGATTCATAAACATCGCCCCTTTCGAAGGGAATTTAAAGATTTAAATTAGCTGTCTTTAATTCCCTTTAATTTTATCTTTAATTTTTGTGATCACACGTCAAAGCAGGGATGACATTTCTCTTGTTCTTAAGTGAACTGATATTAGCCCACAAACTAAATCTGTGGAGGCTCTTAGGGGAGAAATTAGCATTTCATTTTCAGGAGGCAAAAAGGTAAAAAATGACAGCTTTGGTGACCATGTAGGTTTACTGCCTGGAAGAGAGATGCACCTTGGATCTCTTATTACTGAGCCCTCCAGGGCTGCACAAAACTAATTTTGAGTTAATATTGGAGGAATGTGGAAGATTTTTGCCCTTCCTCTAGTGGAGCTGAGTGCTAAAATTATATTTGCTATGCTCTGGCTTGACATTCTATCTCATAACCAGAACCTGAAACAGCAGGGCATGATCAGACAAAAATATTGGTGCTAGCACAGCACCATGTCTGAGGAAGGCCGTCCTGTTCTCTTTGCTGTTGGATCTGAGGCAAGTAGCTTCACCTCAATGACCTCACTTTTCTTTTCCTTTTCCTTTTTTTTTTTTGTTTTTTTGAGGCACAGTCTTACTCTGTTTCCCAGCTTAGAGTGCCATGATATCAGCCTCGTTCACAGCAACCTCAGACTCCTAGGTTCAAGGAATCCTCCTGCTTCAGCCTCCTGAGTAGCTGGGACTACAAGCTCCCAACACCACACACAACTGATTTTTCTACTTTTATTACAGACAGGGTCTTGCTGCTCTTACTCAGGCCAGTCTCGGTCTCCTGAGCTCAAGTGATGCTTCTGCCTCAGCCTCCCAAGGTACGAGGATGACAGGTGCAAATCAGGGCTCCCGAACTTTCACTTTTCCTCTACGCAGAATGGCACTGCCGGTGGCATCTTTACAACACCCTAGAGGTCATAGAGACTATTTATGTAAGTTCCAATTTTCCCTGCCAGTCAGAACATGTTATGGGTCCAATTGTATCCTCTCCCAAGTGCAAATGCTGAGGTCCTAAGCTCCAGTACCTCGGAATGTGACCTTATTTAGAGAAAGAATCTTCACAGAGGGGGTGGTGCCTGTGGCTCAAAGGAGTAGGGCGCCAGCTCCATATGCCAGAGGTGGCGGGTTCAAGCCCAGCCCCTGCCAAAAACTGTAAAAAAAAAAAAAAAAAGAATTGTTATAGAAATAATCAAGTTAGAATGAGGTCGTCAAGGTGATCCTAATCATTGTCAAAAGGGAAGGTTTAGACAGAGACACTCAAAGAGGGAAGACGACAGGAAGCTGCGAAGAAATACCAAGTGATACAAAGATCATCACCCACACGCCATCGAGAGGGTCCTGGGAGAGACCCTCTCCCGCAGCCCCAAGGGGGAGCTGACCCTGCCGACACTTTGATTTTGAACTTCAAGCCTGCAGAACTGTGAGACATTACACTGCAGTTGTTTAAGCAATCAGTTTGCGGAGCTTCGTTATGGCACAATGTAACAACGGTCACTATAGAGGGGGTGATGGATGTGAGACCTTCTCACAGGGATGACGCGAAGATGAACTTGAGGTTGAACAGGGCTCTCATTCTCCAACCAAATCTCTCTCCAGACATGACTGGCTCTCCCAAACTCTCAGGTTAGGGCGTAATTGTCTCAATAACACAGTTGTCATGGCAACCACATACAAAGTTGGGTTCCAGAATTTGCACCTAGACACGCTAAAAACTCCACAGGGTATTTCTTTGGGAGAGAAGTAAGCAAAGCATTTGCATGCACACGCAGACACACTCTCTTGAAGACACAGAACAGGGCCCGCCTCCTCTCACTCAGACCTCCGTGTTCTGGAATAGGACACGTTCATTACCATTGCCCATCCAGTCACTCCACTGACATTTATTTTCAATTGGCATTTACTGAGCAACTACACAGTAGTTCCACACACAGAAAGAAGATTCTTGGCAGATGAACTGCTTATAGCAGAAAAATCTTGAGATGGTTATACGGTTAAGATTGAAAAAAAATCACGTATTTTTTTGTGATAGCTTAGGGAGCATTGTAAGCTTCATGAAAAGTGGGGGTGCACCTCCTTCAGTGATTCATTACTTCTTCCCTAGGGATCTAATACAGTTTCAAGTACTTTATAGGAGCCTCCTAGGTATTTGCTGAACAAACAAATGAATGAATGAACAAAACAAAATTCAAAAGAGCACCGAAACTGGTCTGCAAAATCAAAACACGTTGAAATGTCTAGTTGTGGATACAACAGGAATGTTAGCTAATATTTATTGAGGACTTACCATGTTCTTGGCATGGAGCACTCTACATGTAATACTATGCAGTTTTTTTGTGATATTCCCAAAAGTCATATCCCCATTTTTATAGGTAAAGAAAATGAGGCTTTTCAAAAAGAGGCAAATCACCTATAGTTATTTGGGTCTGTATTTGCATGCAAGTCCGCCCAAGCCCAACACTGCTGTTCCCTCTCCCTCTGCCCCAGAATCCTGAGCACATCGCCTATGCTCTCGACAGGAGAAAAGGGAAGAGCGAGAGAGAACAAATTTCTGCAGCTACGATTAGTTGCTCATTTATATTCTCTTCCATGGTTTTCATTAATTTCCATAAACAAAAGCCCTAAGGACAACTTGAAGAATCTGGACAGGTGTTTTGTCTTCCTCTTTCTCTCAGGAAACCATTTTCTTCAACCTCATACAAAAAGCAAAATAAGATCAACCTAAAACACCTTTTTACAGGATCATAATCTGGATTCCAACAATACCCCACTTTTAGAGAAGATCTTAATACCAGTTTCCAAAAGCTGTCAAGGAATGTCATCGGTCTGAATTTACATAATTGATAAAGTAGGGTATTGATTCATGTTAGTACACCAGAAGCCTTGAACTTGAGAAGTGAGTTAATTGGGGTTAAATAGTGTCACCTCCAGACGGAGAGTAATGCCTGAGCCTGGTCCTGTTGGACTCTGCTGTCTCAGCCCCCATTGGAATAAGAGGGGACTCAGCTTCTGGAATTGCTGAATGGGAATCCAGGATGAACAAAGAAGAGTAGTGGGCAGGCTCCACACCTGAAAAAGTGAGATCCAAGCAACTCATCTTCTTTCCTAAAGGTGAGTTTTCAAGAATGAAGGAGAAATTATAGATGAAATCCTTTGAAAATGGCAGGTGTGTCTTTGGGGGATTGGGGAAGCGAAAAGTATCTGATTCTTAGTGCACGGTATGCATATAAACATTTCCATGCATCACTCTGCACGTGTTATGAGCCTGATCTGATGCCACGATGTGTGAGCCTGTTTTTGCTCATTTATTATTCCTGCATTTGTTCAACATCACCTGTCTGCTGAGCCTAACACTGTGCTGGGCAATTGACACAGCAGCAGATACAATCAGCTCACCTTGGGCAGGTGGAGTTACAGACTTCTTGAAAGGCAAGGGGCTCATTTATGGGATCTTAAAATACCAGAGTAAGTACAGCTAGTGTTGGAGCTTACAAGATATTCAGCATGACCGGAATAGACAGCAGACCCATCTCACACTGCCCTGTCTTTTTCCTTCCTGGATTTTGTTAAAGTTGCAAGTCATTTATTCATTGTGATTTTTTTTAATTTTATTTATTTATTTTTTAATTTTTATTAAATCATAATTGTGTACATTGGTGCAATCATGGGGCACAATGTGCTGACTTTATATACAATCTGAAATATTTTCTTTGAACTATTTAACATAGCCTACATGGCCTTTTAATCACTATATGAAGAC
>CAUYRH010160757.1:0-11640 GCA_963574655.1 Perodicticus potto
TTTTTTGAGACAGAGCCTCAAGCTGTCACCCTGGATAGAGTGCCGTGGCATCACAGCTCACAGCAACCTCCAATTCCTGGGCTCAAGCGAGTCTCTTGCCTCTGCCTCCCAAGTAGCTGGGACTACAGGCGCTCGCCACAATGCCCGGCCATTTTTTGGTTGCAGCCATCGTTGTTTGGTGGGTCCGGGCTGGATTCAAACCCGCCAGCTCAGGTGTACGTTGAGCCACAGGCGCTGAGCCCCCCCCTTTTTTTTTATTGAGGCAGAGTCTCACTTTCTTGCCCCCAGAAGAGTGCCATGGTGTCATAGGTCATAGCAACCTCAAACACTTTGATTAAAGCGATTCTCTTACCCCCACCTCCAAGTAGCTGGGGCTACAGGCACCTGCCACAATGCCCGGCTACTTTCAGAGACAGGGTCTTGCTCTTACTTAGGCTGATCTCAAACTCGTGAACTCAAGTGATCCACCCACCTTGGCCTCCCAGAGTACTGGGATTACAAGTCTGAGCCACTGCGCCTGGCCCTGTGTCTCACTTTTAATATAAGCACTGAATATTCATTTGGTGTCTTACTCTGTGCAAAGCATTCCTATTTAAAGAATGACAGACATGTCAACCAAGTTACTAAGGGAGTTTAAAAAATAAAGAGCATAATGATCTCAAAGTCAGAAAATAATACAGAGCAACATGTAAAATATGGAGTCCACATTGCCTTTATTCATCATTACAGGTATTAGATGATTAAGCATTGGACTTGAACCCTACAGTCTCTGTGATACCGAAGACATGAATCTCTAACTAGTGGACTGAAGTCTTCTGTATGACTTTCTGGTGAAAAGACACTGACTATCTCAGAATGTTCTTTCTTGTGCTTGGCTCAAGAGTAAAAGTTTCACCAGGCTGAGCAAGAGTGAGACCCTGTCTCTACTACAAATAGAAAAACTAACCGGGTATTGTGGTGGGTGCCTAGAATCCCAGCTACTCAGGAGGCTGAGGCAAGAGGATCACTTGAGCCCAAGAGTTTGAGGTTGCTGTGAGCTGTGATGCTATAGCATTCTACCCAGGGTGACAGAGTGAGACTCTGTCTCCAAAAAAAAAAAAAAGATTTCAACTTAGATCTCAAAAAGTTTTGCTGCCATACAACCCAGAAATTCTACTTCTGTGTATAATACGTATAGTCCAAAGAATTGAAAGCAAGGACTTGAACACCCACATTCATAGCAGGATAATTCGCAATAGACAAAAGGTAAAAGGAACCCAAATGTCCAATAGATGGGGGGATAAACAGAAGGGGGTATCTTTGCAAGTATACCAAGGAATATTATGCTGTCTTAAAAAGGAAGGAAATTCTGTCACATGCATGGATGAACCTTGAGGAGATTTATGTTAAATGAAATAAACCAGACACCAAAGAACAAAATACTGGATGAGTTCACTTATACCAGGTACCTAAAGTAGTCAAATTCACAGAGATAGAAACTAGAAAGGTCGTTTCTAGACAATAGAGGTGGTGGCAGGAAATGAGGAATTGGTGTTCAATCCTCCTGCCTCAGCCTCCCAAGTAGCCGGGGCTACAGGTGCCCCCGATCACAGTGGACAGCTAATTTGTATTGTTGTTGTCACTGATGCTCTATTATGTACATATTTAATCATTGGGTTTTTTGTAATAGTGGGTGACTTGCATACATTTTAACGGCTTGTTTTTTTTTTTTCCAAAACATTAAGTGGGTAGAAATGTTTTGTTACATGGTGGCTAATTTTTTTAATTTTTTTGTATAAAGAAAAGTCTCACCATGTTACCCAGGCCGGACTTGACCTCCTACCTTGTGGAATGTGGAAAACATACAAGTACCATCAATGTGTAACTCCCATAGCGCTGGGACTACACATATGGCAGGAAAACGTTTTTTTTCAATCTTTCCACATCATAGCAGTGGCCAGGCTGACTGGGGTAGAAGCTGATGGGATATATGCCTTGGCACTTCCTGACTGGGTAGCCACCGGGGTCCTGAGCTTCTGCCTCCACCCTGTCCTTTCCCCTGGTCTTTCTCGGTTCTTGTACCCGCCACGTATCTGGAGCACTCCTGAGCGTCTCAGTCCTCACAACTGGGCTTTTGCCTTTTTTCCTCCTTGCACAGCTTTCCAAGTGCTCTGAGCATCTCCTTTCTCTTACAGCCCTCTTGGCCAGTCTGGCTCCTGTCCACCCCCAGGTACAGTGGGAAGGGGGCCCTAGTAGGGAACTTACCACTTTGGTGCAGCCTGCACAGACCTCTTAGATTTCCCAACGCTCTTCCCTGCCCACGCATGGGGGCGGCTCACCTCTGGGTCTTAAGTCTGGCAAGGCCTGGAGACAGCTGAACTGCTGGGCTCCATGCCGAGCTTTGAGACCTCCCAGCTGGAGCAGTCCCTCCCCTGACTCCCAGCCAGACCTCCTCTCCCAGGCCCTACACTGCACTATCTACTTGCACAGTCTGATCCCAGGGCTCAGAACTCCTCCTTGCCTGCACCATCCTGGACCTTGGCTCTGGGAAGCGAGACAGGTAGAGCCACGGTGCGGGGAAGACAGTGCCTCTCCGGGAAGTGGGGCTGGGTGGGGTGAACATCAGGTGAAGGCGTTCTGCAGAGGCAGGGAGGAGCCTGCAGAGATGCTCAGAGCACCTGGAAAGCTGTGCAAGGCTCCTCCCTTGAACATAATGCTGTGAAGTTGGCGATATCATCATCCCTTATTACAGGTGAGGAAACTGAGGCAAGATCACCCAGAGAAAAAGCAGAAGAGCCAGGATTTGAACCAAGGCCAGCCCCCAGCACCTGGGCCTCCCTTTTGATGGGAGCACTGAATCATGCACCCACCAACCACAAGCCCTAGCCATTCCCACAGCCCAGGCTGCTGCTTTATAGCTCAGAATATTCAGAAGAGATGGGCATGAGCAGAGTAGTCACTTACTGTAAGTAAATAAAACGAACAAGTGTGTGCCCGTTGCACACTGGTCATGGAGATGTGTCTGGTTCATATTGCCCCATATCTTTCCCTCTCCTGGAAGCCCCATCTCACCCTTCTTTGCCTACTGAATGGCGGGTCCACTCTCAAGACTTAGCCACCGTGGCTTCTCCTCCAGGAAGGACCTCACCTTATTCATTTCTATTGGCACTTGGTTAGGGCTTCAGAGGTGCGTGTTTTTGACTTAACGTGGGCCTTACAATTCCGTACGCTCACCTATCTCCAGCTTTGGAGCTGGAGAAATTTAAGGACTAAAGAGTAGGAGTTAAATTTGTGTTTACGAAGGTTTGTGTGCCTGCTTTAATATATAGATGCGTTTTTAGAAAGGTTATGGATATATAGACATTTTATGAATTAAAATTCTATTTTCTCATGGATGTATGTTTCAGAGATGCCTTATCTTAGTATAAATTGCTATTAAAATTCCCCTTTTAAAACTGCTGGGCCAGAGCGGTGCCTGTGGCTCCGTGAGCAGGGCGCTGGCCCCATATACGGAGGGTGGTGAGTTCAAACCTGGCCCCAGCCAAATTCCAACAAAAAAATAAAAACAGCCAGGCATTGTGGCAGGCGCCTGTGGTCCCAGCTACTTGGGAGGCTGAGGCAAGAGAATCACCTAAGCCCAGGAGTTGGAGGTTGCTGTGAGCTGTGACGCCACAGCACTCTATCAAGGGTGACAAAGTGAGACTCTGTCTCTAAAAAATAAAAATAAAACTGCTGGGCCCTGGCGCCTGTGGCTCAGTGAGTAGGGCGCTGGCCCCATATACCAAGGGTGGTGGGTTCAAACCCAGCCCCAGCCAAACTGCAACAAAAGAATAGCCAGGTGTTGTGGCGGGCACCTGTAGTCCCAGCTACTCAGGAGGCTGAGGCAAGAGAATCGCCTAAACCCGGGAGTTGGAGGTTGCCGTGAGCTGTGTGATGCCACGGCACCCTACCAAGGGCAATAAAGTGAGACTCTGTCTCTAAAAAAAAAAAACAAAAAAAAAAACTGCTAGGCCCCCTAATGCTTTAAAAACAAGCTTTTCTCAAGTGACCCTCCCCTTAGGAAAATAATAATCCACGCAATCCTCTAAGGCGGTGGCTCTCAACTATATTAAAGGGTCGTGGCATTAGGAAGGTTGAGAACCACTGCTCTAAGGGCTTCAATGTACCTTCATATTTAAAAGAATACTTTTGGAATCCTTTTGCAAAACTAGTGATCATATTTAGTTTACAAAGTTGTATGCTCAGATTTTGGACACTAAAATTACGTTTGATTTTTATGTATAGAGGTAAAATCAAATAGAGCTAAATATCTCGCACAAAAAATGATCAGTCCTCTGCAAATTGCCATCCACCTATCCCTCCCCTACCCAGAAGAAACCACATTCAATTCTTTCTGGCTCAGTGATTTTCTGGTACTTGTGTGGAGTCAGAGCTGAAGCCCACAAGCCACAAGCCTTCAGTGAAAATACCCTTAAGCCCTCTTAAAACTGAGGAGCACAGCTAGGCTGAGTTGGCATGAGGCAAGGAGATCTGGTTATCAGCAGATTCAGCAAATGTTGAAAGAACACCCCCATGTGTGGTGACCCATAAAAGGCACCTTCATTGGATTCCTTGAATGGCTATGTTGAGCTAGAGCAGGCTATGGTCTTAAAACCAGTCAAGAACAGAGGCGGGATGGGGCAGAGGTTTCCTATGACATAATCATATGCTAATCCACGCTTGGAAGATGTCCAAGGCCACAGTCCCAACAGCAATCGTATCAAATGCTTCTGTGTATGTGTGTGTGTGTGACCTACTTGTGCATGTTTTTTCATCTGGGTTAAGAGCAAATCCTTCATGGCACCGGCAGGAGTAGGAACCATCAGCATTTACACACTCATGTTCACATCCATGGTTTTCTGAAGCACAGTAGTCCACAGCTGTAGAAAATAAAACACATTCAGAGTTGAATCAGAAATGCAAACAGAGAATGGTAGAATGGAAGTATACTTATAATAAATATAAATAAGCATTAACATTATTCTCCAGGGCAGCACCTGTGGCTCAGTGGGTCGGCTGCCGGCCCCACATACCAAGGGTGGCGGGTTTGAACCCAGACCTGGTCAGCTAAAAAACAGCAATGACAACTGCAACAACAACAAAAAGCTGGGCGTTGTGGCGGGCGCCTGTCGTCCCAGCTACTCAGGAGGCTGAGGCAAGAGAATCACTTAAGCCCAAGAGTTTGAGGTTGCTGTGAGCTTTGATGCAACAGCACTCTACCGAGAGCGACAAAGTGAGACTCTGTCTCAAAAAGAAAAAAAAAGGAAAAAAATTGTTGCTCCAAAAAGTGTATGGAGGCCAGGTACGGTGGCTCACGCCTATAACCCCAGCACACTGGGAGACCGTGGCAGGTGGATCACTTGAGCTGCTCAGGAGTTTGAGATCAGCCTGAGCAAACGTGACACCCTTGTCTCTACTAAAAATAGAAAAACTAGCTGGATGTTGTGGCAGGTGCCTATAGTCCCAGCTACTTGGGAGGCTGAGGCAAGAGGATTGCTCAGGCCCAAGAGTTTGAGGTTGCTGTGAGCTATGATGATGCCATGGCACTCTAGGCAGGGTGACAAAGTGAGACTCTGTCTCGAAAAAAAAAATGAGAAAAAAAGAGTATGGATTAAAAACTATGGATCTAAGGCTCGGCACCAGTCGCACAGTGGTTACGGCACCAGCCACATACACTGAGGGTGGCAGGTTCAAGCCTGGCCCAGGCCAGCTAAGCAACAATGACAACTGCAACAACAAATAGCCAGGCATTGTGGTGGGCACCTATAGTCCCAGCTACTTGGGAGGCTGAGGCAAGAGAATCTCTTAAGCCCAAGAGTCGGAGGTTGCTGTGAGCTCCAGCATGGGGAGAGCACCAGGTGAAGACAGATGCAGGGACCGGAGTGACGCTGCTGGACTGGAGGAACATCAAGTTTCCACAGCCTCTGCCAGATGTTAGGAAGAGGCGAGGACTCTCCCTGCCAGTCTCATAGGCAGCACAGCCCAGCCCGCACCTTGATTTTGGACTTTTAGCTGCCAGGTTAGAAAAATTTCCAGTTTTTTAAGGCACCCGGTCTGTGGCACTTTGCTATGACAGCCCTAGCAGACTAATATATCCAGTATGTGTGTCCACGTGGGGCTGGTAGATTCCCATTGGATTGGCACTGAGGCAAAAGAAAAAGACCAATTAAAGCTAACCCCAGGGATTTTGGTGTAAGCAACTGAACTGGGATGGGGCAGGTGCAAGAGAAGCAGGTTTCACAGGAGAAGACCAGGAGCTTCAGTTTGGGCATTAGGCAGTCACTAATTTGTCCATTATGATGATATAATTGTAAATATAAAGGCAAAATTTGGTGGAACAAAGTAGGTCTAAATTATATATTCACAGTGATTATATCTATGTAAAATATAGCTCTGAGGCAAAGCCTAGAAATTAGAAATAAAAATGCTTGTTGTGTTAAAGTAGTAGGAGTATGGATGATTTTTTTTTTCTTTAAAAATCCTTTACTCTAGACAGACAAAAGGCTGATAAATGAAATCAGCCTTTTGAAAGGCTGAGATGAAAAAATGCTCATCATCCCTAATCATCAGAGAAATGCAAATCAAAACCACCCTGAGATACCACCTAATCCCAGAAAGATTAGCCCACATCGCAAGTCCTAAAGTTGCTGACATGGATGTGGAGAGAGGGGAACACTTTAACACTGTTGGTGGGACTGCAAACAAATACAGCCTCTTTGGAAAGAAATGTGGATAATCCTCAAAGAATTCAAATTAGACCTCCCATTTGACCCCCATTATCCCACTACTAGGCATCTATGCAGAATAATAAAATCATTTCATAAAGACATTTGCACTAGATTGTTTATCGTAGCTCAATTTACAATCACCAAGATGTGGAAACAACCTAAATGCCCATCAACTCAGGAATGGATTAGCAAACTAAGGTTATATGTATACCATGGAATACTATTCAGACATAAAAAAAGATGGTGACTTTTCTTCTTTTGTATTAACCTGGATGAAGTTGAAACACATTCTTCTTAGTAAAGTATAACAAGAATGGGAAAGCAAGTATTCAATGTACTCAACACAAACATGAAGCCAGTAGATGATCTAATTCATACCCACATCGGAGTAAAACTCATTTCAATTCAACTCGGGGGGAGGAAGAACAAGAGAGAGGGAAGAGAAGGGGGGTGTTTGGAGTGCTCCCACTTAATGAGAACAATATAGGGGTGATCAGAAGGATTCCCCTATATCGTGCTGGCCCCATATTTAGACTGGAGAGAAGTTGGAGGCTCTGCTTAGGCCTTTTTGAGTCTAAGCCACATTCTGTAAACTCTCCTTTTCCCAGAATACTATAGAGTATCCAGTGTAGGCCCAGTTGTTTATAAAAAGCTGTACAGAAGAAGCTCTTTGAATAGACTTCAGATGGCTCGGCGCCTGTGGCTCAACGGGCTCGGGCGCCAGCCATGTACACCTGAGCTGGCGGGTTCAAATCCAGCCTGGGCCCGCCAAACAGTAATGACGGCTGCAACCAAAGAAAAAAAAAATGGCCGGGTGTTGTGGCGGGCGCCTGTAGTCCCAGCTACTTGGGAGGGGGAGGCAGGAGATTCGCTTGAGCCCAGGAATTGGAGGTTGCTGTGAGCTGTGATGCCACGGCAATCCATCCAGGGTGACAGCTTAAGGCTCTGTCTCAAAAAAAAAAAAAAACAAAGAATAGACTTCAGATCAATCAATGCTTTCATTCCCTCTGACAGCAGGAGGCCTGATGCCCAGAGCATGCTAAATGCTCAAGGCAGGTGGGACACGGGGTTTTAGAACACTTGCCCACGTCTCTCACTCACTGAGCTGTGTTCTTATCAAGCAGCCTTGGAGGAAAATCTGTGCTCTCCTTCTACTGACTGAGTCAGATGGTTATAAAGCATTGGTCCTCGGCTCAGCGCCTGTGGCTCAACGGGCTGGGGCGCCAGCCACATACACCTGAGCTGGCGGGTTCGAATCCAGCCCAGGCCCACCAATCAACAATGACGATTGCAACCAAAAAAAAAAAAAAAAAAAGCATTGGTCCTCACAGCGTGGTCTGTGAACCAGCTGCATCAACTACTGCTTGAGAACTTCTCGGTAATGCTGATTCTCAGGCCCCACCCAGACCTATTGATCAGGCACTCTGGTATGGGGCCCAGGAATATGTGTTTTAATAAACCCTGCAGGTGATTCTGACGCATGCTGAACTTTGACAGCCACTGTTAAAAAGCGTCAAAGGTGTTTCTGGTTCCAAACCTATATATGCTAATTCTACATGTTACTATAATTAACTTAAATAGAATCAAAACCAAGAAAATATAAGCACTGAAAGAAATTGAGGTTTTTTTAAAAAATAAAAACTAAATTGAAAGCTTTAGAAAGAATTAAGGCAATTTGTTAAGCAGAATTGCTATGGGACCAAGCATGGATGAAAAAAGTGTAAAAGACTGGGAAATTTTTCATTAAAATGTATAAGGATTCTGCCCTTAGACTGCTTTATAGAAGTCTTCAAATCCTTGCTCCAATTTAAAGAAACCAAAACTAAAAATCATAGATAACATGTTATGGATATTTTTAAATATCATATTTTTCTTCAAATCAATTTAAAATTAATATTTTTAAAAGTGTAATTAAAAGGGCAGTGCCTATGGGTCTAAGGAGTAGGGCGCCAGCCCCATATGCTAGAGGTGGTGGGTTCAAACCCAGCCCCAGCCAAAACACTGTGAAAAATAAAAAAAAACAAAAGAAATAAAAGTGTAATTAAAAGTAATTTTTAGCATGATGAAATGGTACATTTCAAAACTATTAAGAAATGAGTATAATTGTGATGGATGTGTTACTTAGTTCATTGTAACCATTTCATATTGTATATTGAAGCAGTACCCTGAATCCCATAAATGCATCAGTGTACAAAGTTATGATTTAATAAAAAACAATTTTAAAAAATAAATAAATAAAAGTAATTTTTATTCAAAGTGGGTGGGTTGCCTGAGCTCCTGAGTTCGAGACCAGCCTGAGTCAGAGCAGAGTGAGACCCCATCTCTAAAAATAGCTGAGCATTATGGCAGGCACCTGTAGTCCCAGCTACTTGGGAGGTTGAGGCAAGAGAATCACTTAAGCCTAAGAGTTTGAGGTTGCTGTGAGCTGTGACACCACAGCAGTCTACCAAGGGTGACATATTGGGACTCTGTCTCAAAAAAAAAAAAGTAATTTTTGTTAAATGTACATTATATGTTTTAAATAAAAATAAAATGATTAAGGTAGACTTGAATATGTAGGTTTTTAGAATTCTCCTCTTTAAATAATGTTTCCGGCTCGGCGCCTGTGGCTCAATGGGCTAAGGCGCCAGCCACGTACACCTGAGCTGGCGGGTTTGAATCCAGCCCGGCCCGCCAAACAACAATGACGGCTGCAACCAAAAAATGGCAGGGCATTGTGGCGGCCGCCTGTAGTCCCAGCTACTTGGGAGGCAGAGGCAAGAGACTCGCTTGAGCCCAGGAATTGGAGGTTGCTGTGAGCTGTGATGCCACAGTACTCTATCCAGGGTGACAGCTTGAGGCTCTGTCTCAAAAAATAAATAAATAAATAAATAAATAAATAAATAAATAAATAAATAAATAAATAAAGTTTTCATTATTCAGCCAACCGCATGCCAAATTTCCTGGGATAAGAAGATGTCTTGATTCTCTGTTTTTATTCTTCATGTGCACAGGAGAAGTCAGGTATTCCTAGGTCCTGAGACCCTAGTCTATAAAAACTCCAAGCTGTCAAATCCCATCTTGCTTTGAGAGCTACCCATCAACTCACTGACAGGCTGCTGGTGACAGCAGATGTGGCCATCGGTACCATAGTTAGACGTGGAACAGCCCACTGCCAGGTACGGGAACCTAAAAGTTTTTTTAAGGCCAGAGTGTTCCAGTTCATTCAGCTCTGACATCCTTTGCCAAATGTTTTGGGTTCTTAGCATAATTTTGGTTGCAAAATTGTACTCATAAAACAGGAGGCCAAGGATGAGGGATAGATGTAAGGAGGTGATCTTTGTGTATATAACTCAGTGACAGATACCTTTACCCTTTCGAGATCTTATCTACTTCAACAGAATCCGTTCTCCGTCATTTTTGCCTGAAATTTCTACACTCTTCTTTACGAATGTTAATAGCAATTCTCTGTAGCTCTTTGGCCTTCCAAGTCACTAAGTGCTAAGATCTCAGAGTCAGAAGTCAGTCTTGCCACATTTAGTCTTGGCCCAATATATAAGAAATCAGTCAGTCAGCTGTCTCCAAGGATAAATGATACTTTGATGCAACATAATAAAACCCAAGATCACCAGTTTCTGATTTATAATCTGGTCACATTCCAAGGTTTTCTCAGTCAAGATCAGTGGCAAGGGGATGGCATTAGCAGAAAAAAGGATATTTCAAAGGGAAGCATTTGGATTTTAAAGCTTGTCAATAACAAAGCAAGAAAACCCAAATTTGTCATTTAGAGAAATGGTAGAGGCAATTTACTTGCTGAGTGTATGTTAGACACAGACATAGAGTCAGACTCACAAAACCTGTCCCCTTTAAGGCATGATTGGATTTCCATATTCAGGATTTAAAAACTCAGAGAAAGTTTCTTGCTGATTTTGACAACAATAGAAGAGTGTTATACTGAATTGTGCTCCCCTACTCATATGTTGAAGCCCCAGTACCTCAGAACATGGATGTATTTGGAGATGGGGCTTTTACAGTGGAGATGAGAGGTTAAGAGACTTATAAAATGTAGTTAACAATAGTACCCACCATCAAGTATCTCAAAAGGGACCTAAGACTTAGTGACAGTCAACAAATGTAGTTTATATTTTTATCACACTTCCTCTCTCATCAATCATGGTAAGATCAAATTTGGGAATTAAGAGATACTTAAATGCCATTCATCTGTTTCACAATTATTTATTCAGTAATTACTGTGTCAGGCAGGGTGCCAAACCCTGGGTGGTAGCGAAAAGGAAATACCACAAATAAGACGTCTTAGAAGGAAGGCAGGAAGGATAAGCCAGGCTGTTAGCAGTGATTGATTACCTCCAGGAAGTGAAACTGGGGAGAAGTGACCTCCAGGTTTCAACTTCATACACATCTGTACTCTGACTTTTATTTTTAATAAGCAAAAATTGATTTTGTAATTTAAAAACCAGTTGAGGAAAAAAGATTTTCTAAAAACATGAATGTTGAGATTGTGATCAATCAACCTCAGTCAATGATTCAAGAAAAAAAGAAAAATCTATGGCAAGTCCACCATGCAAAAGAATAAAACACAAGTGGTCTCTGCCTTCAAAGGTTTACAATCTCCCTGGGCAGATAGGAAGCAAACGGGACCAAAGTTATCCCAAAACACGTAGCAGTCGGTAAACACCAGGTAAGCTAGAGCAGCAGAACCTTGAAAGACTAAATGGGGAGGGGGGCAAGGGAGGGGAGGGGAGGGGGGAGGATGGGTGGAGGGAGGGTGATTGGTGGGATCACACTTACGGTGCATCTTACAAGGGTACAAGTGAAAATTACTAAACGTAGAATATAAATGTCTTCATATAGTGATTAAAAGGCCATGAAGGCTATGTTAAATAGTTCAATGAAA
>CAUYRH010160759.1:0-25869 GCA_963574655.1 Perodicticus potto
TTTTTTTTTTTTTTTTTTGAGACAGAGCCTCAAGCTGTCACCCTGGATAGAGTGCCATGGCATCACAGCTCACAGCAACCTCCAATTCCTAGGCTCAAGTGAGTCTCCTGCCTCTGCCTCCCAAGTAGTTGGGACTACAGGCGCCCGCCACAACGCCTGGCCATTTTTTGATTGCAGCCGTCATTGTTGTTTGGCGGGCCCAGGCTGGATTCGAACCTGCCAGCTCAGGTGTACGTGGCTGGTGCCTTATCCCGTTGAGCCACAGGTGCCGAGCCGTGAGTCAGTTTCTTTGTGATTTTTTTTTTTTTTGGAGACAGAGCCTCAAGCTGTCACCTTGGATAGAGTGCTGTAGTATCACAGCTCACAGCAACCTCCAATTCCTGGGCTCAAGTGAGTCTCTTGCCTCCGCCTCCCAAGTAGCTGGGACTATAGGCGCCCACCACAACACCCAGCCATTTTTTGGTTGCAGCCATGATTGTTGTTTGGTGGGCCCGGGCTGGATTTGAACCTGCCAGCTCAGGTGTATGAGGCTGGCACCTTAGCCCATTGAGCCACAGGCACCGAGCCTCTTTGTGATGTTTTGTCTTCTATTTTGACTCTTTTTTTTTTTTTGAGACAGAGTCTCAAGCTGTTGCCCTGGGTAGAGAGCTGTGGTGTCATAGCTCATAGCAACCTCCTCAAACTGTTGGGCTCAAGCTATCTTCTTGCCTCAGCCTCCGAGTATCTGATACTATAGGTGCCTGCCACAACACCCAGCTATTTTATTTATTTATTTTTATTTTTTATTTTTTTCAGTTTCTAGCTGGGGCTGGTTTGAACTCTCCACCTCTGGTATATGGGGCCGGCACCCTACTCCTTTGAGTCACAGGCACCACTCACCAGCTATTTTTTTTAAAGACAGGGTCTCGCTCTAGCTGGTCTTGAACCTGTGAGCTCAGGCGATCCACCTGCTTTGGCCTCCTAGAATGTTAGGATTACAGGCGTGAGCCATCGCACCCGGACTATTTTGACTTTTTTTTTATTCTTTGAGACCATTTTGCTCTGTTGCCCTGGGTCTAGAGTGCCCTGGGCTCAAGAGATCCTCTTGCCTCGGCTTCCAAGTAGCTGGACTATAGGCACCCACCACAATTCCTGGTTAGTTTTTTCTATTTTTAGTAGAGGCTGGGTCATATTTTTTTTTTTTTTTTGAGGCAGTCTCACTATGTTGCCCTCAGTGGAGTACCGTGGCGTCATAGCTCACAGCAACCTCTAACATTTTTTTGTTGTTGTTGAAGTTTGGCCGGGGCTGGGTTTGAACCCACCACCCTCGGTATATGGGGCCGCCACCCTACTCACTGAGCCACAGACACCTCCCAACAACCTCTAACTCTTGGGCTTAAGCGATTCTCTTGACTCAGCCTCTCAAGTAGCTGGGACTACAGGTGCCCGCAACAACACCCAAAAGTGGGTCTCACTTTTGCTTAGGCTGGTCTCATCTTGGCTTCCGAGAGTGCTGAGATTACAGGTGTGAGCCCCTGTGCTGGGCTCTATTTTGGTTCTTTAAACAGGGCTTGAGCCTCGACGCCTGTGGCTCAACGGGCTAGGGCGCCAGCCACATATACCTGAGCTGGCGGGTTCAAATACAGCCCGGACCCACCAAACAACAATGAAGGCTGCAAACAAAAAATAGTCGGGCGTTGTGGCGGGCGCCTGTGGTCCCAGCTACTTGGGAGGCGGAGGCAGGAGACTCACTTGAGCCTAGGAGTTGGAGGTTGCTGTGAGCTGTGATGCTATGGCACTCTATCCAGGGTGACAGCTTGAGGCTCTGTCTCAAAAAAATAAAAAATAAAAAAATAAAAAGTAAACAGGGCTTGAGAGACGTTGTCTCCTGCAGGGCAAGGCCTTAGGGTGCTCCCTGGGACACTGGGCATTGCCTTGCGAAGGTCAGCTCTGGGCACCTGCAGTGGGAGCTGAGAGCAGGTGTGCTGTGCCTGAGCCTCCCTCCTGCCTTTTTCTGGGGCAGCCACTGTGGAACGAGAGATGGAGCTTCGGCACAAGAATGAAATGCTGCGCGTGGAGGCTGAGGCTAGAGCACGGGCCAAGGCTGAGCGGGAGAATGCAGATATTATCCGAGAGCAGATCCGCCTGAAGGCGGCTGAGCAGCGCCAGACCATCCTGGAGTCTATCAGGTGAGTGCTTGGCTAAGGCCTAGGCCTCTTAAGTGTTTTCCAGCTGTCTGGTGCCCAGGCAGCTTGGACCAGCCCGCTAGGGAGAGCTCCCCTCTCTGTCCTGGCAGGTTCTTCTGGGCACCAGCCTTTGGAGGGACCTCACAGAGTTAGGAGCTTTGTCAGGGTCTCACCCTTGACCGCCTGCTTACATGGCTGTTTTCTCTTGCAGGACAGCTGGAACTCTGTTTGGAGAAGGATTTCGTGCCTTTGTGACAGACTGGGACAGAGTGATGGCCACGGTAATCACATTTCCTCAGCAGGTGGGCGGCCGCAGGGTGGTCTGTGAGAGCCTCCAGGGCCCTGGTCTGCCTCTGATGGCCATGCCAGGCACTTGGTCCTCTCCTAGTAGACCAGACATTGATACATGGAGTGGAGTGAGCCTTCTTGGTCTTTGGGCTGGGGCCATTCCTTCCTCCTGTTCTTCCTCTCTTCAACCTGGGAGGAGAAAGTGTATGTGGCTGTAACGGGGCAGTGTTTGGAGTATTTAGACCAGTTCAGTGCTGACCTCAGCAGTCAGTCTCACAAGGCTGCAGGGAAGATGTGGGGAGGTGTTGTGGTTTCACTTTTGTTTTCCTAGAAGTTCTCATCCTTTGGAGAGTGAGACAGGCAGCTTCCACAGAGTTGTGTACAGCCCAGCCTCTAGAGCAGGTGGCTGTTTTGGGCTCAGGGAGCTGGTCATGGCTCAGCCTCCCGCCTGCTGTGGCAGGCTCCACATCATCCACAGCTGTGTTCTCTCACCTCACTGCGTGCACATGGTGGATGCCCTGTGTAGAGTGGGTGCTCACTGTGCAGCAAGGGCCGGTTCTTGGCAATGTGGCACTGCAGCTTCCTGCTGAGAGCCCTGCAAGCACAGCTCTGGGTGTCCACTGAGGTCACCACAGATGCCGTCAGCAAGAAGGGACTCTGTTGTGGATGGCGCCTGTGGCTCAAAGGAGTAGGGCGCTGGCCCCATATGCCGGAGGTGGCAGGTTCAAACCGAGCCCCGGCCAAAAACTGAGAAAAAAAAAAAAAAAGAAGGGACTCTGTCGCCCAGACTGGAGACCAGTGGCACAGTCACAGCTCACTGCAGCCTCCAACTTTGGGGCTCCAGCATACTCTTGCCCCACCTCCTGGGCAGCTGGGACCATAGATGTGAGCCACTGTGCCTGCCTGTGACCAATTAGGTTTTTTTGGTGGTGGTTGTTTTGTCGAGACAGAGTTCTACTCTATGTCCTGAGCAGAGTGCAGTGGCATCGTAGCTACTGCAACCTCAGACTTGGGCTGTGGGCATCCTGCTGCCTCAGCCTCTGAAGCCACTGGGATTACAGGCGCTCACTGCAGTGCCCGGCTGGGTTTTTCCATTTTTTTCCACGAGTCGGGGTCTCACTCTCACTCGGACAAGCCTCAAACTCCTGAGCTCAAGCAGTCCTCCTTGCCTCAGCCTCCCGCAGTTCTGGAATTACAGGCATGAGCCACCACGCCTGGCTGATACCAATTAGTTTTTAGAAGGAATTGGTGGATTTGGGTTGGCCTTGTTTACTGGGCATAAGCAGCAGAGGGCGTGGCCCTCAAGGTGCACTCGTTTACCCCTGGGCCTCAGTGCCCTTCATTGCAGTAGCAGAGAATGGGCCTTGTGATGAGCCTTTTGGTGACCCTGCCTATCACCTACAACCAAGCCTTGCTGTGGGAGAGTCAGGGCCCAGTTGGGGCCACCACATGACCCCTGCCCCTGGGCTACAGGAGGAAGTGGGGTGGTTGAGGTGTGTCATCTGTCTCCGCTCCAGGTGGCTGGGCTGACGTTGCTAGCTGTTGGGGTCTATTCTGCCAAGAATGCCACGGCAGTCACCAGCCGGTACATTGAGGCCCGGCTGGGGAAGCCATCGCTGGTGAGGGAGACATCACGCATCACAGTGCTGGAGGCGCTAAGGCACCCCATCCAGGTAAGGTGCCTGGAGCACCCCTCATGACGAGACATCTCCATCCTTCCGTTTTGCCCAAGTGGTACTCCCTCCTAGGGGTCCATCTGTGCTGGTGTTAGGGAGACCCCCACTGTCTATGTCAGCCTCCTCTGCCTGGGTCGAGGGGACCCTCGATGCACTTTGTGGCACCTTACAAATCCTGGGGTCTCACATGTTGTCATTCTATCTGGGAAGTTGCCAGAAGTAGTGCAGTCCCTACAGCTTCCCGAAGAGCCCCGCAGCTCTGGGGTTGGTGCCTTCTCAGCATGCCTGGATCACGTGACTGTGCCAGGTCTCTGCTGATCTCAGCATGGACAATTGGGAAAATAAAAGTCCACAGAGAACCATAAATCACCCAAACCGCCCCCCAGCCAGGGCAAAGTCCAGAGTCCCAGGATCAGGGTCCTGGCCCTGTGTTCACAGCTGCCCTGTTTTCTCATGGCCCTGCCCAGCTGCTCCCACAAGGGGTGGTGCTGTGCTATGGCTACTGCAGCTGACCTGATGGTGTCCCCTCCATAGGTCAGCCGACGGCTCCTTAGCAGGCCCCAGGATGCACTGGAAGGTGTCGTCCTCAGCGTAAGTCTAAATGCGGCCAGTGCTCAGGGAAGGGACGTTGGGTCCAGGCTGTGCTGTGTCTATCGGGGCCCTCGTGTTGTTGCCCAGGAGATTTTGGCTTCTCAAGTACAGTTTGCCATCTGCCCAGCCCTCAAGTTGGAGTGAGCTCCGCAGCCGTAAGGAGGTGTCCCCCAGGCCCTGTCTCTTTTCTCACAGCCCAGCCTGGAGGCTCGAGTGCGTGACATTGCGATAGCGACAAGAAACACCAAAAGGAACAAGAGCCTGTACAGGAACGTCTTAATGTACGGGCCCCCTGGGACTGGCAAAACGCTGTTTGCCAAGGTGAGCGCCTAGCTGTGTGCTGGGCCAGCCTAGAGGCAGGTCTCCGGGGCAGGGCTGGTTGTTGGGAAGAGGGCTGGGTGTTGGATGAAGGACAAGTTTGCATCTCCCTCACCCTCTTCTTCCCAGAAACTTGCTCTGCATTCGGGCATGGACTACGCCATCATGACGGGCGGGGATGTAGTCCCCATGGGGCGGGATGGTGTGACTGCCATGCACAAGGTCTTTGACTGGGCCAGCACCAGCCGGCAAGGGTAAGATGTCTTCCAATGCACACACCATGCTGCCTGCTGGGGACAGGGTCTGACTGGCTTTTGGGGACACTGTTTTCCCATACCACTGTCCACAGAGGGTTGGGCCCAGTGTTTATACTTTGGGGCTTGTCACATAGAGTGTGGAGCTCCAGTGGTCACGGGGCTGTTACTGTGAAGATGCTGCCAATGGGATGTTGAATTTAGGACTGGAAGGGAGGTGGGCAGTATAGATAGGGTAGGGCCTTTGGCAGCCTTGGGACCCCAGCCCAAGTGTGTGCTCGTGGGAAGGCATGTGTGCACACATTCTTTTTTTTTTTTTTGTAGAGACAGTCTTACTTTATTGTCCTTGGTAGAATGCCGTGGTGTCAACAGCTCACAGCAACCTCCAGCTCTTGGGCTTAGGCGATTCTCTTGCCTCAGCCTCTTGAGTAGCTGGGACTATAGGCGCCTGCCACAACACCTGGCTATTTTTTTTGTTGCAATTTGGCCGGGGCCAGGTTTGAACCCACCACCTTCGGTATATGGGGCTAGTGCCCTACCCACTGAGCCACAGTTGCTGCCCATGCACACTTTCTTTTGAAAGTTAGTTGGATGGGCGGTGCCTGTGGCTCAAAGGAGTAGGGTGCTGGCCCCATATGCTGGAGGTGGTGGGTTCAAACCCAGCCCTGGCCAAAAAAAAAAAAAAAGAAAGTTAGTTGGAGAGGGCCCCGCATAGTGGCTCATAACCTGTAATCCCAGCCCTCTGGGAGGTGCAGGCAGGTGGATTGCTTGAGCTCATGAGTGCCAGACCAGCTTGAGCAAGAGCGAGATCCCATCTCTAAAATATAGCCAGGTGTTAGGGCAGCACCTGTGGCTCAAGGAGTAGGGCACTGGCCCCATATACTGGGGGTGGCAGGTTCAAGCCTGGCCCCGGCCAAAAACTGCAAAAAAAAAAAAAAAATAGCCAGTTGTTGTGGTGGGTACCTGTACTCCCAGCTACTTGAGAAGCTGAGGCAAGAGGATCACTAGAGACAAAGAGCTCGAGGGTGTTGTGAGCTGTGATGCCATGGCACTCTCCTGGGGGTAAGTGAGACTCAGTCTCAAAAAAAAAGCTAGTTGGAGACGTGATGTTCCCCCCAAATAAGGTATCACACTGATCCTTGAAGCAAAGCCCACCTGGCCCAGCTATAGAAGCTTCTCACTTTAGAAGACCCCTTCCCTTGGATGTTGGCTGTGAGCAGCCTCTGGCCTGCATCTCCCTGTCCCAAGAGGATTTGAGCAGAACCTGTTGGGTGGGAGCACTTCCTGCCCTAGACCTCAGCCTGCTGGAAGCGTTAAGGGCAGAATATGGTCTGGGGTCTTGATGCAATGAGATTTGGTTTCTGTTTGATGGGTGTATTAGAGCTCCAGGTGGGGCAGAGCCTGCACACTGTGGGCAAGATGCTCCCTGGTGTCTGCTCACCACAGTGTGCTCCTGGCATCTGCTCCTGGCCTTCACATGTTGACCCTGCTGGGCCACCCTCTCATTCATAGCCTCCTGCTCTTCGTGGATGAAGCAGACGCCTTCCTTAGGAGGCGAGCAACGGTGAGTATTGTCTGTGCGTGAGGGGCTAGGCAGGTGCACTACAGGCCAGGGCTGGCCTGCCCGCCCTTCAGCTATTTGTTCTTGCAAGCTTTGGTGGAAAACTGACCTCAAGTCTGTGGCATTCCTGAAGGCTTCAAGTTAAGATCACGGTTTTGGGTTTAGATTGGGGAGAGCTCCTCTTGCTCCAGTCGGATGGATGCTCTGCTCTTCAGCTGCAGCCTTCTGGAGACTTTCTGGCTTGGTGTGTCCAAGACTGCATCTCTGGCTGCTGCCTTGTGACCTTCCACAACTTCTTTCTGCAGGAGAAGATAAGTGAGGACCTCAGGGCGACCCTGAATGCATTTCTGCATAGGACTGGCCAGCACAGCAGCAAGTAAGGGCAGCCTGCTGGGTAGCACCAGGCCCACGGCCTCTGGTCCTCACATGGAGCCTGGGTGTCCATTCCGGGCTCTCTTGTCCTTTCCCTCACTCCCCTTGGCTTCAGCCATGTACCTGCCTACATGGAGTGGGGGTGGGTTGGGCAGCAAATCCCCTCCCAGTGCCTAGAGTGAGAGGCTCTGTGGAGGCTGAGATTCCCTGGGGTGTCCTGTGTGTCGAGTAGAGTACAGCGTGCCTGGTCTTAACCCAATACCGGCAGGACGCAGTCCGTTTAGAAGAATCCCGGGGTTACCCCCAGAAGTGGGTTGTCAGGACTATCCCCTGAGGCCAGGAGGGATGGGCTTTCCCAAGTTCCCTCATCTCGATTCCTTGCATAGGCTGGGCCTGTCCAGTCTGCAGCCCACTCCACAAGGAGGACCATGGCCCCACTGGTCAGCCTGTTGGTCAGCAAGTGGCTGTCTCCTCAGACTCGTCCCTCTTACTGGCTGTGGCTGCGGCTGCCACCTGCAGTTACTTTTGGGTAGGCCCTGACTCAGGCCCTCCCCAGAGGGGCAAGGTTAGGTCCCTGCCAAGCCAAGTGGTTACCTCTGCTCAGCTGAGCCCCAGGCCCTATGAGCGTGGCTCCCCATGTGGTCAGGCCTGTGCCCTGGGCACTGGATCCCCTTCCCTGCTGTCACACAGGTGGCATTCCCATTGATGCTGCCCCATCCAGCTGACCTTGGTCAGTGGGGAAAAGTAAAACTGGGGGAAGAACAGACCCTCAGACAGCCAAGGGCCCAGGCCACACAGATGAGGCAGACAGCAGATGGGAAGGGCAGGTGACCAAGTCTTCTGGGGGTTTCTGGGCTAAAATTGTCATGTTAGATTCTAGAAGGTTTCCTGGGGGTTGTACTGGGTGGTAGCACCTCAGCGGCCATCCTTGCTACTACAGGTTCATGCTCGTCCTGGCCAGCAACCAGCCTGAGCAGTTCGACTGGGCCGTCAATGACCGCATCGATGAGATGGTTGGCTTCAGCCTGCCAGGGCGGGCAGAGCGGGAGCGGCTGGTGAGAATGTATTTTGACAAGTATGTTCTTAAACCGGCCACAGAAGGACAGCAGTAAGTGTCACGGCCCCACCTTCCTCTTTGCCTCCAGGCACCATCTCTCTCACCTGTGGTTTACCAGGTGCTGTGAGCACAAGTGCTCTTTGCTGGCCCCTCTGTCCCCCACCCGCTACAGAGATGACTCCACTTGGGAGCCCACCACTCTCCTGTCTTCACCCGAGAGTGACCTGTTGCCATCTGCAGATGGGGTTTGCATCAACAAACAAGTCACGCACAGACTTGCTCCCTTATCTGACATCCCTTAATTGTCCACACCCAGGCTTGGACAAGGGGCAGTGATGGCCTACAGTGACCGCTCTTGTGTCAGTTTTGGGTGCTATCCTGAGGGTCATTGGAGCTGCTTGGTGTGGGATACGGCTCTTGCCACACATACCTTGAGTCCTCAGACTCCCAGAACTGATGTGAGGTGGGGAGGGGGAGCAGAAGGAGCCCAGACGGGCAGAGACAGGCTGCTCTATTTTTAACCCTCTCCAGGGGACCCAGTCCCATCGCATTGGACTCTTGAGTCCTGTGTGCCTGACCCAAATCTTTCCCCTGACCAGCCATGACAAAAGCCACTGCCTTTAGGAAGCGGCTCACCTTGCTGCCCCTGCTGCTGCCTGTGCTCCTTGTGAGCCCTGCTCTCCGAGCCTCCTTTCTTCTTACCTGACTCCTGGTGGCCCCAGCTGCTATGGCCCCAGTATCTAGCTGTAGTCTGGCCACAGCCCTGGCACCTTGACCTGGTTCCTGTAACCTGTTCATGAGGTGCCTCCTTGGCCTTTATTCACTGCGGGAAGCCAGGGCTGTGCTGTACCATGGGCTGGGGGTGGAACCAGGGGCTGTGCTATTGGGGCAGGGACTGGGGTGGTGGCTGGCCTGGCTCCAGGCTGAACTCCCATTGAATAGCCACCCACCCTAGGGGGTGGGGGAGTGCCCAGTGTGCCAGAAAGGAGGGGTAGGGATGATGTGGCCATCCAGGTGAAGTGCCCCCCAACCCCACGCAGGAGGGCGTCTGGCACCTGCCTTCCTGCCCCTGCACCACGCGGGTGCCCTCGCAGCCTCTGCCCTCAGCCCAGGCCCCACTGGGAACTCCTCCTGCAGGCGCTTGAAGCTGGCCCAATTTGACTACGGGAAGAAGTGCTCTGAGATTGCACAGCTGACCGAGGGCATGTCGGGCCGGGAGATCGCCCAGCTCGCTGTAGCCTGGCAGGTGAGTCAGGGTGTGGGCTCTATGTCCTGGCCCATGCCTGACTTTTGGGGAGACCCTGAAAGCCTCCTGTGCTCCAACTCTGCTGCCCTGCATCACATGGTTAGCTGCACTATCCCCGAAAGGCCAGGGTGTCAGGCTTGGGTTCATGTCCCATCTCGTCCTGGTCCATGTCGAACTAGGTTTTCTGGAGAGGTAGGCCCTTGCAATCCAGCGGGAATGTCACAGGTAAACCACTGGACTCTGTCTTTTGTTGGTGCCAGGAGCTCTGCAGGCAGGCGGGGAGCACAGGGGCTGCTGTCTTTGTGACGGCTCTGCCCTCAGCCCTGAGGTCACGGGTGCCTGGCAGGCACCTGCCCAGTGTGAGTGCCCTCAGGTGTTCCCGCTTTGTAAGCAGATGCCCTGTGTGAGTTGAGGGATAAGTCAGGATGTCATCTCTCTTGGCCTGGGAGTGCAGGCTTGGCCCTCCTTAGCGTGGTTCAAAGCACATGGGCAAGATGGCCGCTGTGTGTCCCTCACACCTGCTTTCTCCTCTGCCCAGCTGGCCCCGCCAGGGTGCTGGCTGTAGCTACCCAGAAAACCTCAGCCCTTGGAGGTTGTTGAAGAGAAAAATCAGGTGTAGGGGAAGGTGTAGTGGCCCATACAGGCCTGGAGGTCAAGTGGCCTCCTGGCTGCTGTGATTTCAGAGCTCCTGGAGTATGTAGGTAGCTGCTTTGAAGCCCAGGTTCCCAGGAGTCAGCGTGGTCAGCACAAGCTAGACACAGAAGCCCTTGGCACAGACATGTCCTTGTGAGTCTGCAGTGCTGTTTGCCAAGCCTTGTGGGGGACTCAGGTCGGCCTCCATAGCCAACAGGCAGACAGAGGTTGCCTGACAGGGGTGGAGTCCACTGGGGCTGTCACTCCACAGCTGGGGCTTCCACAGCCGAGACTTGTCTTGGTTCTGGAGGCTAGAGTCTGAGCTCAGAGTGCCTGCGCAGTCAGACCGCGGGTGTAGGAGGCCACAGTACTGGTCTCCCCTGTCCTCGTGTCCTCATATGGCAGAGAGATAGGGGGAAGGAAGGAGCACTGACCTGGACGCTAAAGCCTGGCCCTCAGGGAGCAAACCCTTTGTTCCCAGCCCCTCCATGACAAGAGCTTCTGCACCTGAGTTTGGGGAGGATACTGATGGCGAGTCCATGCCACAAGTTGTTCCTTTGCATGTGCCCCTTTCCATGTGTCTTTGGCTGGGGTAGGTGACTGGCTTCTCCAGTGCCTGGAGGATGAGGGCTGGATGCCACAGACCTGGCATGTGAAAGGCAAAGCCCCCGGCACACTGCCCCTAGGGTCTTTTCCATTGTGTGTCTTGTTGCTGATGTGCTCTGTCATCTCTGAGGAATGCTGCATATAGCCTTGAGTGCTGGTCCCTGCATGGACTCCCACTCTGCAGCCCCCAGGCCAGTTCACTGGTGTGCTGCCTGGAGCATGTGAGTCCACACTCAAGGGAGTCACATGTGCAGATTTGCTGTCTGTTTTGTTTTTCCTCCATGAAGTTTACCGTTTTCTTGTTTTTTATTTTTTTGTTTGTTTTGAGACAGTCTCACTTTGTCACACTCGGTAGAGTACTGTGACGTCACAGCTCACAGTAGCCTCCAACTCTTAGGCTCAAGTGATTCTCTTGCTTCAGCCTCCCAAGTGACTGGGACTACAGGTGTCTGCTACAACACTAGGCTATTTTTAGAGATGGTGTCTTGCTCTTCCTCAGGTTGGTCTTGAACCTCTGAGCTCGAGGCAGTCCACCCACCTTGGCCTCCCAGAGTGCTGGGATTACAGGCGTGACACTGTGCCCGGCCAAGGTTACTGTTTTAATTATCTTTAAGTGCACATTCACATTATTTTGAAACTATCACCACCACCATCTCCAGAACTTTTTCATTGTCTTAGAACTGTATCCAGGGTGGCACCTGTGTCTCAGTGGGTAGGGCGCTGGCCCCATATACCGAGGGTGGTGGGTTTGAACCTGGCCCCTGCCAAACTGCAACAGAAAAATAGCCGGGCATTGTGGTGGGCGCCTGTAGTCCCAGCTACTTGGGAGGCTGAGGCAAGAGAATCACCTAAGCCCAGGAGTTGGAGGTTGCTGTGAGCTGTGACGCCACAGCACTCTACCTAGGGCGATAAAGTGAGACTCTGTCTCTAAAAAAAAAAAAAAAGAGAAAGAAAAAAGAAAAGAAACTGCATCTGTGAAACAGGGACTTCCCACCTACCCTGGCTCTGGCTGCTGGGCGCCCTTTGTGGAACCGAATGCTCTAGGGCTTGTACTGGGGCATTGACACTGTCTGTGGGCACAGTGTGGTTCACCTGTGCTGAAGTGTCTCAGAACTTCCTTCTTGGTGAGGCTGAATAGCACCCAGTACACACACGACTACACTGTCACTTGGTAGGTATTTGTGCTCTGGCTGTTGTGCATTCTATGTGCTCATGTGTACAAATGTCTGTCTGAGCCCTAGATTTTAGTTCTTAGGGTTGTGTGCCCAGAAGTGGAGTTGCTGCTGGGCGATGCCTGTGGCCCAGTAGGTAGGGCGCCGGCCCCACATACTGAGGGTGGCGGGTTCAAACCTGGCCCTGGCCAAACTGCAACAACAAAAAAATAGCTGGGCGTTGTGGTGGGCGCCTGTAGTCCCAGCTACTCAGATGGCTGAGGCAAGAGAATTACCCAAACCCAGGAGTTGGAGGTTACTGTTAGCTGTGATGCCATGGCACTCTACCGAGGGCAATAAAGTGTGACTCTGTCTCTTGAAAAAAAAAAAAAAAGAAGTGGAGTTGCTGGAACACATGCTGGTTCTGTGTTTAGCTTTTTGAGGAGCCACCAAACTGCTCTCCACAGTGACTGAACCACTTTGTGTTCTGCTGACAGTGCACACAGGCCCCCATCTCCACGTGCTCATCCTTTCCAACACATCTTCCTGTATGTTTGATGGTAGCCACCCCAGTGGGTGTGAGGTGAGTCCTGAGCCTCTGATCTGCATTTCCCTGGTGATGAGTGATGCTGAGCATCTCTGCGTGTGCATATTAGCCATTTGTGTGAGCTTTTTGGAGGAGTATCAGTTCAAGTCATTTGCTCATTTTTGAATCAGGTTTTTGTGTTTTCTTTTTCTTTCTTTTTTTTTTTTTTTTGAGACAGAACCTCAAGCTGTCATCCTGGGTAGGGGGCCGTAGCTCACAGCAACCTCTAAGTCCTGGGCTTAAGCGATTCTCTTGCCTCAGTCTCCCAAGTAGCTGGCACTACAGGCGCCCGCCACAGTGCCCAGCTATTTTTTGGTTGTAGTTGTCATTGTTGTTGGCAGGCCTGGGCTGGATTCAAACCTGCCAGCTCTGGTGTATGTGGCTGGTGCCTTAGTAGGTTGAGCTACAGGTCCTGAGCCAGGTTTTTGTGTTTTCATTGTTGAATTGTTGTTGATACATTCTGATTATTGACTTTTTGTCAGTAATGTAATTTACAAATGTTTTCTTCCATTTCCTCAGTTGATAGTATCCCTTGATGCAGAAAACTTTTTAATTTTGATTAAGTCTGATTTATCTATTTTTTTCTTCAGTTACATGAATGTATTTCCATTTTCTGATGTCTTTTCAGTGGTGCTTTATAGCTTGTGATTTTGGTGTTATGTTAGAAATCGTTGCCAAATCCAATATTGTGTAGTGTTTTTTCCTAAGAGTTTTATGGTTTTCTTACATTTAGGTCTTTGCTTCATTTTGAGTTACAGGCTCAGCAACATCTGTTGAAAAGACTGTCTTTTTTGGCTGGGTGCAGTGGCTCATGCCTGTAATCCTTACACTTGGGAGGTCAAAGCGGGTGGATTGCCTGAGTTCACAGGTTTGAGACCAGCCTGAGCCAGAAGTGATACCTCATCTCTAAAAATAGCCCGGTGTTGTGGCAGGTGCCTGTAGTCCCAGCTACTTGGGAGGTTGAGGCAGTAGAATCGCTTGAGCCCAAGAGTTTGAGGTTGCTGTGAGCTATGACACTACAGCCCTCTACCAAGGGCTACAAAGTAAGACTCTGTCTCCAAAAGGAAAAAAAAAAAAAGAAAAAGACTTTTTTTCTTGGTACCCATGTCAAAAGCCACTTGACTGCACGCATTAGGAGCTGATTTCTGGACTCTCTGCTCTGCTTCACTCATCTCCTGTCTGTCTTTGTGCCAGTGCCACGTCATTCTGATGACTGTAGCATTGCAATTTTGAACTTGAGAAGTGTGTGTCCTCAAGATTATTATTTTATTTTATTTTTTTAGCTATTTGTAATCCCTTAAGATTTCATATGAATTTTAGGATGGGTTTTTCTATATTCCCAGAAACCTTCATTGTGATTTTTTTTTTTTTTTGGTAGAGACCGGTAGAGTGCAGTGGCTTCACACTGCTCACAGCAACCTCCCAACTCCTGGGATTAGGCGATTCTCTTGCCTCAGCCTCCTGAGTAGCTGGGACCACAGGCGCCCGCCACAACGCCTGGCTTTTTTTTTTTTTTTTTTTGCAGTTTCTGGCCGGGGTGGGGTTTGAACCTGCCACCTCTGGCATATGGGGCTGGCGCCCTACTCCTTTGAGCCACAGGTGCCACCCCAGCTATTTTTTTTTTTTTTTTAAGAGACAGAGTATCACTTTGTCACCCTTGGTAGAGTGCCATGGCTTCATGGCTCACAGCAACCTCCAGCTCCTGGGCTTAGGCGATTCTCTTATCTCAGCCTCCCGAGTAACTGGGACTACAGGTGCCTGCCACAAAGCCCGGCTATTTTTTTGTTGCAGTTCGGCTGTGGCCTGGTTTGAACCCGCCACCCTTGGTATATGGGGCCGGTGCCCTACCCACTGAGCCACAGGCACCACCCTTCACTGTGATTTTTCTTTTTCTTTTTCTTTTTTTTTTTTTATTTTTTTAGAGACAGTCTTACTTTATCTCCCTCAGTAGAGTGTGGTGGCATCATAGCTCACAGTAACCTCCAACTCCTGGGCTTAAGCGATTCTTTCCTCAGCCTCCCTAGTAGCTGTGACTACTGGTGCCTGCCACAACACTGGGCTATTTTTTTGTTGCAGTTCTCATTGTCATTTAGCTGGCCTGGGCCGGGTTTGAACCCACCACCCTTGGGGTATGTGGCTGATACCATAACCACTGTGCTACGGGCACCGAACCATGATTAATTTTCTTATGTTAAACCATCCTTGCATTCCAGAAATCCTATTTGGTCATGGTATGTGATCCTCCTGTGCTGCTGGTACCGCTTGCTGGCATTCAGCTGAGGATTGTGCAGCATACTTACCAGGGCTCTTGGCCTGCGATTTCTTTTCTTATAGTTTCTTTCTCTGGCTTCTTTATCAGGGTGATGCTGGCCTCACAGAATGAGAAGAGAGATATTTCCTCTAATTTTTTGGAAGGGTTTGAGAAAAAGTAGTGTTCATTCTTCTTGATGTGTTTGATGAATTTACTTGTGAAGCCATCCAGTCCTGGACTTACTTTTAAACATGTTCACTTTTGAATAATATAGCTTCACAGAGAATTAGGAGGTTAGCACAAGAACCCTGCGCCCCAGCCTGCTGCAGATGTCATGTGTCCCTGTTGACTCTACCTGGGACTGAACCTCGTCCCACAATCCTTGTGGCGTACAGTTGTCACTTTGGTGGGCTTGCTGTCTGTCCACACACCTCAGGCCACCTCCCCTCCTGGGGCCCCAGGCACCAAGTACAGCCTCCTGCCCTTTCCTTTGCCCTCTCTAGGGTCAGGTCAAGATGAAAAGGACAATTATAGCACTTGAGACCTGGGCCTACAGTGTGGTCTGATTCCAATGTTAGTGTCTGTTCCCTGTGCTGGTTCTGCCAGCTGGGTGTGGGCGCATCTGCAGTTGGGCTGCTCCCCTACAGGCTCTGCTGGGGATATTTGGGAGGCGGGTTCCTGCCACCACTGGGTACAGGGGAGGCCCCCTCCTAGGGGTCACCCTGTGTTTCCTCTGAACATCTTAGGGCACGTCCTGAGCATGCCATGCCCTTTCTTCAATGCCTCTCAGAGCTGTTGTGTCTCACACCTGCCACAGCCAGGCACCAAGATGGAGATGGACCGGCTTGAGGTGGAGTTGCTGGGCCGGAGGGACATAGCTTGACCCACTCAAGGCCCCCCTGCTGGTTGCTGAGTGATACCTGGTCAAATTGGTCAACCAGGAAGCTTTGTCTGTGGGCTCCTGCACAGGAAGGGCAAGAATGAGCAGAGGGAGCTGTGGCTGGTAGTGACTATTCCAGGGCCTGGTTAAAAAGCTTGGCACCCCTGCTGCATGCCCTGAGATTGGGCAGCCCTTGGGCAGTGGCTGCCTCTAGAGTCCTAGAGGACTGTGGCCTGCTGGTTCTTGGGTGTAACTCAGCCTAGGGAGATGTGTATGTATGGCTTTGTCTGTAGGCCTCCCGCATAGGCTTGGGGTGACAGGACCCTGAGCTTTATCAGAAACTTGGCAGGGTGGAAAGGCAGGACTGGGCCATGCAGGACCATGCTCCCTAGCGTGAGGTGTTCACAGGTGCAGTACCATGCCATGGGACACCCAGGTGTGGCCCTTCCTATCTCAGTCCCTCTCTCCATGACAGGCCATGGCCTATGCCTCTGAGGATGGGGTCCTCACCGAGGCCATGATGGATGCCCGTGTGCAGGACGCGCTGCAGCAACACCAGCAGAAGATGCAGTGGCTGGAGACTGGGGGACCCAGGCCAGGGGGTGGCCAGCGCCTGCCACCCTGAGCTGGCCAGGGCGACTGATAGCCGCCTACCCTGCCAAAAGCTCCATCCTCTTCTGCAGAAGAGGATGGAATCAGCACCTGGAGAATGTTCTGAGCAGATCGGGGCTCCCAGTGGCGGCTTCTCACCGGACACCCTTGCACACTTGGCAGAGGTGTCTCCACCCAGACTTCTGGGGAGCGAGTAGGGCATTCACCTCAGACCACCCCGGAACTGTGACCCACAGGAGGGGCCAGAGAGCAGGGAATGGTTGGGTTGCAGGGGATTAGGCTGAGGGAGAGGAGGCCCCACGCCCCCAGCCTCTCCTGGCAGGGATGTCTGAGGCCCCATGCAGCTGACCAGCACACCTGTGATTGGAGCCAGGATGGAATAAAATCTCTGACACAGTGCTCCACCACGTGTGCGCCTCCTGCAGACAGTGAGGGCCAAGGTCTGGGTCCCTAACCCTGCAGCCCTCTGGGGTCAGAGTTGACAGAAGAGGCAGAGGCTGGAGCTTTCTGCAGAATTTACTGACCACAGAGGGGTGGGCTTCACAGTGAGGCGCAGCCAGGCCCCCCCGGGACGGTAGCGGCCAGGGGCCTTATTGCTACGCAGCACCCATCCCTCCATGACCCCGGGCCACGCACACGCCCCATGCATGTGCTCCCATGTGCAGATGGCCAGTTGCTCTGGCCTCCCTCCCCTCCCCTCCGCCAGAACTGCTCCAAGACGCAGACAGATGGACACCCCACACAGTGCGTGGGAGGGGACATCAGGCGCTCCCACTCCCAACCAGCTGGCATCCACCTGCCCTTGCCGAGGACCCGCCCTGCCACCCCCACCCAGTACCCACCCCACCCCCTTATAAAAAGAAGAGGAGACAGCACCTTCCACTGGACTCGCCCGGCCGGCCACAGCCCCGGGCACCCTGGGCCCGAGGCTGCTGTCCAGTCCCACCGGCCTGGGCGTCCCCGAAGTCCCTTTTGCATCTGTACAGCGGCCGGTGGCCCCAGCAAGTCTGTGTGCGGCTCACAGGTGCCGTGGGCTGGGGTGGCCATTGTGGTAGAGTTTCTGCTTCACGTGCACCATGTTCCCCGCTGCCTCCTCGAAGGGCCTGTGTGGCCGCCGGCCCAAATCCCGCAAGCTGCACAGCCTGGGCAGCCAGGTCCACGAGCCATCTGCGGGGATAGGATGCGGTCAGGCGGCCGGGCTGCCGGACAGTGGTGCTCCCGGGGGCACAAAGCACTCACCGTAGCGCCGGCCAGCCTTCCAGGCACGCACCGCACAGTGCAGAATGCCGTCCATCCACACCAGGAACCAGCTGATGCAGAAGCCCAGCAGCAGCCCCAGCATGAGGTCGATCTCTTGCTTGGTCACGTTGTCTGTCACAAAGTAGTTCTCGGAGGCGTCCACCACCGACTGGTCCCCGTCGTATGGGATTACGTAGTGGACGTGGTGCCTGGGGGCGGCAGGGCGGGCTGGCACCTCTCCCGTGCCAGGACCCTGGGTGGGTGTCAAGACCCCTGTGGGGCATCCTGGGACCTGGAAGCTGCCTCCCAGGGATGGTCAGAAAGGATGCATTGGGCCTGCCCAGGCCACCAGGAGAGAGCTGTGGGGGCAGTGCATGTGGCCTGTGGAGACTGCCCATGAAGTTGGGGTTCATGGGTAGGCTGTGCGGATGGGCAAGGTCTTCCCAGACAAGGGCCCTGGAGAGTCTGGTTCCCACAGCCAAGCTTGTTGGCCCCTGGAACTGCTGAGGCCTGGCCCAGAGTGCAGCACAGACCCTGTTTCCTTCTTGGGGACACTCCCTCTGACCTCTCCCAGCATCCTTGCTGGAATCTGTCTATACTTTCTGCACCCTGCCCCAAGTACCTCTGCCATGGTCAGCCCTGCCTCCAACCCACGCGCCCTGTGCCTCAGAGCTTCCTCTGCTCCATGGCTTCTCAGTGCCTCCCTTGCCCTGTGTTGGAGGCATCAGGGGCAGTCCCTGGCATCTTCCCCTCCACCATGGTAGGCATGCTCTGTCCATGCCCAGCACAGACCTGTCTTCTACCCTCTCAGCTGCTCCTGAAGTGGCCACTATTCTGGTGTCCAGGGCTGCACAGGTCCCAGGGCCTGTCTCCTTGACATCTTTCCTCCCCTCCCTGGACTCTTGAGGAACTGTTTAGGCCCAGGCCCTTGCTCACCTCTGGGGAATGCACTGAAGTGTTCCACACAGCTCCGTCCAGCCTCCCACCCCTTCCTAGGCTGGCAGAACACCTCCAGGAAACCCCCTAAGCCCCATGGCCCCATGGGGTGTTCCTGCTGAGGGCCTGGCACCCTGGGCAGCAGATACAGAAGGGCCTAGAGGAGTGGGTGAGGATGCCCGTGGTCCACGCTGGCCATGCCAGTCTTGGTACTTAGCTGCCCTTATCTCCACATAGGGCATTTAACTTGTTCCTGAAAATAACCCTCTCTTCACACACAATTCTTTGTCCTCTTCTCTTCCCCTAGGTGAGATGTTATTCCCACCACCTGGCCTGAAAGCCCCTTGACTCAGGTGCCTTCTCAGTGGGGCCAAGGGCGTCCTGGAACCCCAACCCAGATCAGTGGGACAGTAGGCAGCCCCTGCCAACCTCTCCTTGGAAACCCTCCTGCTCTTCTTGGGTCCTCTGGTAACTAGTTCCCTCAGCACTCCAAAGTGTGGTCCAACCCAGAGGATTGGCCTTTGGGCAGGGGATGAGGAATGACAGTGACTGACCTGGGTCATGAGCCTACTGATAGCCACTATTTATAATCATAAATGGAAAGCCACCAACCTCCAGGGAGGTAGCTTTTCCTGACTCTCTAGCAGGTCTCCAACAACCCTGGAGGCCCTGAGTTCATGACCTGTGTTCCATTGCTAGCCTGGGGATCTGCAGCTCCCCCCCACCTTGCCCTGGCCTTCCTCCTTCCTGGGTGCTCAGGTCTCACAGATGAAGGCAGAGCAAGACAGACCTCTGCACAGACGTGCTTTGCACACACGTGTCTGTGACATGTACAATGCACACTGTGTATACACACCAGCCACATGCACAGGACACAGTGTGTATACGGTGGACACGAGCCCCATGAGCTCCACACCCAGCATGGTGTCTCATGTGCGTGCACCTCCACCCAGCCTTGCACACAGCTGTCCTCTCCTTGGGGTGCCTGTCATGTGCATGGGTTTGGGTGTGCTGACACAGATGCTGCCTGCCAACACCTGGAGGTGCTATGGAGCATTAATTCCCATGTGTGTCCTCTATATGAAAGTCTATGTATCGGCATATACAAGGCATACACATATACACATGCTTATTCTGCACATGGTGTGTACACATGGGTAGAGCCACTGTGGCAGTGCATGTACATGGAGTGGACACAGATATCCATGTACAAAACTCATCTGCATATACACATTCTCTGTACTCACATGGAGACATCTCGATGTTTTCCCTGACCACATTGCACTGTATATTGTATTATATATATGTACTTTGCATACACATATATGTTGTCAATATACAAGAGTGCTTTGTACGCTGAGTTAACATGCCCAGTACGTAGAGATGTGTACAAAGCATGTATATGTAAACACATATGGACACGCAGGGACACCCTACGTCTGTGGTAGTTTGTGACTTCTGCACACAGGCCTCCCCATAGGCAGCTATGTCAGAGTCCACATACATTCTGGTAATGCATATACACAGCCTGTGTAAATGCTCTGGAAACACATCCTCTGCCCAGGGAGACCCTCAGTGTGCTGTCACAGGCAGATTCACACCAGGTACAATAGCCACACAGGTAAAGTGGATTACACTTATGTCTACCAGGCTTGGAGTCAGGGCCCAGCCTCTGGGCGGCAGTGTAGCTCACCTCGTGTCTTGGCAGTTTGATATGCCAGACAGGCCTGTGCACTAGGCAGGAAAACCCAGCAAACTCTCGCCCAGTGCTCGGCACAGGTGAGGGCCATATAGAGCCCCATGTCTACCTGCTCCAAGCCCCATGTGCCCATCAGCACAGCTGTCTGTACCCACAGGCATGTAACATGCCTAATGAGACATGCTCCTGTCCTGACTCACACATGTGCACACAGACCCCTGGAGCAGGAGTGCAGGATGGGGATGACAAACGCAAGGCCTGGGGCTGTGTGACCTTAGGCAAGTCTGTCCCCTAAAGCCTCCGTCTGCTTCCTCATCTGTCCAGCAGAAGTAACAATGGTAACTGCATGAGGGCAGCTCGGGGATGGGCGTGCATGCCTACTTGCGCGTGCGCTGTGTGTACGCACATGTATATGCACAGACGGTACACACATGCGCGTCTCATGAGAAGATGTTTATTTCTTACATGGACGTACAAACATGCATGGCAGGGAGACTCCATCAGCGCGTGCACAGGGTGTGTGTGTGTGGGGTTGCACCCTGGCTGTAGGGCCTGGGCTCTTCCTGGATCACTGAGTGACCTTGAGTTAGCTCCACCTTCCCGCTCCCCACCCCCACCCTGTTCTCTGCCCGGGGGTGGACCAGGTGCCCCTCAGGTAGGCCCCTCCCACCACCACCTGCACTTCTCTGCCTGGAGCTCCACTGTGGGCCCAGGCTTGGAAGCCAGGGGCCCACTCAGCCAGCACACAGGCAGGCCTCTAAAGGCGTCTGGGGGTGGTGCCCTACCTGACTCAGGTGCTCCCTCCTCCCGGGAGATAGTGCACAACCCTGGGGGTTCCGGGTCAGACGGACCCCCCAGCGCACCTGGCGGCCGCCTGCGGCCCACAGGGGCCTAGCGCAGCTCTATGGCCTGAGTGGGGGTCGCCCACACCCCAAGTGGGCCTCCCGGCACACGTGTGGTCACGCGTGTCGTGCCTGGCGCAGAGTCCCGGACTCACCGGCCACAGTTGCAGTGGCAGACGCGGTCCTCGCCCCGCAGGTGCGGGAGGATGTAGTTGTGGAATCGGTCCAGCAGCGCGTTCATGTCCATCAAGCACGCGATGGCCTGGAAGAGCCCATGACGGGTCAGCCCCAGGGCGAAGGTGGGCAGGACGGAGGCCTGGGGTGGGAAGAACGCAGGGCAGGGGCACAGGGGAGCCGAGGAGGGGAGCACAGGCGAGTGGGGGGGAGGGGAGAGCTCAGGCGGTGGGGGAAGGAAAGCGGTGGCCGGGGAGGGGGCTCAGGCCGGGAATAAGGAGCAGGCCAAGGACTAGAGTGCAGGCCGGGAAAGAGAAGCAGGCCAGGGAGGGGCGCGGAGGCTGGGGACCCGGGTGCCGGCCTGGAAAGGGCGCAGGCCAGGGACTGAGGTGCCAGCCCGGGAGGGGCGCGCGGGCCGCACGGGCCGGTAAACAAGCCGCCGGAGGTGGGGGAGGAGGCGCGCGCGCGGGTGGCGGGAGCAGGGGGCGCGCGCAGGAAGCCCCTCCGCTCACCATCACGATCGACGCCCCCAGAATCATGAAGATCATGGTGTTCGCGCTCATGGACATCGGGCGGGGCCGGGCCGGGCCGGAGCGCCGCCCCCCGGCCCCGGCGCCCCCCCGGCCCCGCAGAGGTCAGAGCCTCCTGGACCCGACGCAGCCGGCCGTGGCAACCCCCGGCCGGCCGAGGGAGGAGGCACGGGGCGGGGGTCCGGGGAGGGATGCAGGGGCGGCTCTGGGGTCGCTCGGCCGGGCCCCGGCCGGCCCGCCGCGCTGCGCTCCGCCCTCCGGTCCTCCCCGCACTCCGTGCGCTCGCTCCCCTGCTCGGCCTGGGCCTCCTCCCTCTTCCCTCCTCCCTCCCCACTCCCCGCCGTTTTCCTCCGCCTCCCGGGAGGGACCGCGCCGGGAGGGACTGCCACCCGCCGCCCGGATCCTCCCCGGGACCGCAGCTCCCCTTCTCGCCTTCACCCGGCCAGATTCGGCGCCTGCCCAGCAACGACCGGAGAGGGGCTGCTGGCAGTCAGACGGCCCAGACCGGTCCAGTGAGGAAGAGGAGGTGCCTACAAGGTCACTGAGCAGCAGCCAGGGAGGTCACTCCAAACGACCGGCCACAGACGTGAGGGCTGGGAAGGGCCGACCTCACGGTGGAGACGGGGCACCCACGGAGTCAGCCCAGCGTGGGCTTCAGGCAGCCTGAAGTCCAGAGGCCCAATGTCCATGGTTCTGCTCTGGCTACCTCTGACACCCTGATCCTCCTGCAGCCCAACATGAGGGCAGGCGCCCCCCTACCCAGCCTGGTTGGGGAGGTTTCCTTTCCCCTCAACAGGAACATCTACTGCAGGTGAGTGGGGGAAGGGGGGGAAGGTGAGCTCCTGGGGGACTGCCCCAGCCCTGCCCCACAGAGGCAGCTGCTGTTAGGGTCCAGGCCAGGAACTCAGGACAAAAAGCAAAGATGACCATAAGCGACATCTGTTTATCGGACAATTCCAGGTTCCACCCTAGGAAGATACAGCCTTTGCTTTATTCAGGTATCTGTACAGTCCTGCCAGGTGGGGGAGGGAGAAAGGACAGGCAGCAAGAACTCAGGAATGTTGAGGGAAACGTACTATGAACAGTTGGGATTTTTTTGGTTTTTTTTTTGTTTTTTTTTGGTTAAAGAAAAAACCTTTATAATCAATATCCCACTCATAAGTAAAAGTGGGACAGAAAAACTTGATTGTTTCTATATGGCGTGTACATCTCTTCTCTTTCATATGTACACTTTACTGGGCCACAATGTTGCCCCAGTATCAGAGGGAAAGAATGAACAGAGGGCGCAGGGTGCCTCCAAGGCTGCGGTGGCTGTCAGTAGAAGCACACAGTGTGTAGGAAGGTCCGGCCACTCTTCTCCTCGAACTCCTGCAGCAGCTCATCGATCTCATTCTCCATGTCCTCTGTGTGCTGGATCTGCAAGACAACAGAACCGCTGTTGGGTTGAAAAGTATGGGACCTTCCACACGATGCTGCCTCTGCTCTGTGCTGACGGAGGGTCCTTTGGACAGCTCCAGGCCTAGCCTTACTGGGGACTGGGATGATCAGGAGATAGGCACCTGACCACCACCAAACACAAGCTAGGAGGAGCTCCCAGAGGTGACAGTTACAGGAGCCTTACCACCTATGTTGTCCCCATGTTACAAATGAACAAGCCAGAAAGGCAATGCACCACATCACCCAGTGAGGAAGTGGACCTACCCTGTGGTGCAGGCATCCTAGTTTCCACTGACAGGTGCCAGCAGCATCTTTCCCAACTATGACAACCATCAGTTCACCAGTCTCAGACATTCACAGGTGGAGAGGAAGGCCCAGAGTCCCCAGGTGGACACAAGCCACTTGACCCTATCCTAGCCAGGATAGCCACTCACTCTGCTAGGCATGTTGGGGGTGAGGGTTGTCCCCCCCTGGGGAAGAGGCAAGGTGCCAGCCCCTTCATTAACAGAGGCCTGCATCCTGGAAATCTTGGTGGACATATAGTGTTGGCATCACTGACCACTTTTATTGGCCAAAGCCGCTCAGCTGAGTCTCAAACTCAGTGATCCTTTGGCACTTACTTGCATCTTAACACTTGAAAAACCTAAAGTCATTCTATATGGGACACCCTGCCTGGTGCAGGTGTGGACTCAGCAAGCATCTGCAGCAATAATGGCTGGGTGGGGGACGTCTGGGAGCTCACATACTGGCAGCCTGGGTGTGGGGGCGTCCAGGTGCTCACACCCTGGCAGGCTGGGTCTGGGGACATCCGGGCACTCACACACTGGCAGCCCGGGTGGGGGTCCCACGTCCGGCACTCACACACTGGCAGAGCTCGCAGATGAGGAAGGCCCCCAGGGTGGCCTCTTCGTGGTTGTCCTGGATGTCTACATTGACCACATGCACAGGTTGGCAGGTCTCCTGTTCTCTGGAATTCAGATCTGATTGGGACAAGGTAGCACAGGTGTGAAAGGTTCCAGAATCAGGCAACAGGTGGTCAGTGTGGCCAAGTCCTCTACTCTTCCCCGCGCTACCTGCCCCTGAGCTGGCATCAGCTGTACCTGCACTCTAGGGTTTTGGGCAGAATGTTAAGGACTGAGTGCAGGTCCAAGCTCCCAAGTCATCCCTAAGGAGAATCTCACAAGGAATACAGCTGTGACTCAAATCCTCACAACCTAGACACGAGGCTTACCTCAAACATTCAGCCAATTCAGGATGAAGCACTTTCCATTCACTGAACACCAGCCCTGGCCCCAAGTGCATGTACAGCAGAGGCAGACTGAGGCCCACCCGAGGCTGTCAGCCAGGACCACCAGCAAAAGGGCTGTGATCACTGTCCCCCAACAGCTCCTGCACCCTCTCCCTCCTTTCCATAGCACCCCCCCAGCCTGCCCATGCCCAGCAAAGCGGCTCCCGTGCGAGGCAGCCTGGCTGAGCGGATGCGGGGCTTGCTTCCTACCTTCCACCACCTGGTCATAGACTCTCTCTTCACAAGTGAGGATCAGATCAAAAAGATCTTTGCAGTTCTGGAACCTCTCTGGCCGGGGCTTGATTCTCTTATTTCTGTCCAACATATGCAAAATGCCATTTTGTGTGTAGCTAGATACCACAGTTAAGGAACTTCAGATGGAAGCTTCTGATGACCATACCCAGGAGTGCCTGTGTTACTGACCCCAGCCCCTCCTCCTCTGCCCCTGTGGCAAGGGCACCAGACTGCAGGCACTGGGCAGTTCTAGGGGGCCCAGCTGGGACAGGGTCAGCACTGTACCCACAGGTCACTCAGAGCCTTGACCTCACAAACTGCACCCACCTCGGCCTGGCTTCAGCCATCTGACTGAGACAATCTTAGAGGTCTCCCCCAAGCATCACCACCATGTCTGCTCTGGGGAGACTATCAGCCTGAGCAGTAGTCTTTGCACTTTGCTCACTTCTCTGCGGCCTATCCAAACACCTGCCATCTGGTCCTGAGCCCTTCAGCATAGACAAAGCCAGCCTGGACACCAAACCCCAAGTCCAGTTCAGTTATGAGATAGCAAACAAAGTCTGGAAAGCCCATTGAAGAAAAATAACCTCAGAAGCAACAAGGCCTAGAAAAGCCTCTGAAGGTGGTGCAGGAGCAAGTGCCCTAGTTAGCTACTTACAGGGAGCCCTAGGGAGCCTCAAGAGCAAGTGCCCCACCCCCACCCCCAACAGCTGTGTCTGACTTTGGAGTCCCCAGGGAGCTAAACTCCTCAAAAAGAGACTGAGTCCCCATATACCAGCCCCTGCGGACAGGTGGAGACAAGCATCCCATTAATTCTATTTTGGAGAAACAGACTAGCTGATTTAGGAATTTGAAGTGGGCTCAGCGCCTGTGGCTCAAGCGGCTAAGATGCCAGCCACAAACACCTGAGCTGGTGGGTTCAAATCCAGCCTGGGACTGCCAAATAACAATGACAGCTGTGGCTCAACGGGCTAAGGCGCCAGCCATGTACACCTGAGCTGGCAAGTTTGAATCCAGCCCGGGCCCGCCAAACAACAGTGACGGCTGCAACCAAAAAATGGCCAGGCATTGTGGCGAGCGCCTGCAGTCCCAGCTACTTGGAAGGCAGAGGCAGGAGACTTGCTTGAGCCCAGAAATTGGAGGTTGCTGTGAGCTGTGATGCCACAGCACTCTATCCAGGGTGACAGCTTGAGGCTCTGTCTCAAAAAAAAAAAAAAAAAAAAGTGGGCGGTGCCTGTGGCTC
>CAUYRH010160761.1:0-10163 GCA_963574655.1 Perodicticus potto
CCTGGATAGAGTGCTGTGGCATCACAGCTCACAGCAACCTCCAATTCCTGGGCTCAAGCAAGTCTCTTGCCTCTGCCTCCCAAGTAGCTGGGACTACAGGCACCCGCCACAACGCCCGGCCATTTTTTGGTTGCAGCCATCATTGTTGTTTTGGCGGGCCCGGGCTGGATTCGAACCCGCCAGCTCAGGTGTACGTGGCTGGCACCTTAGCTCGTTGAGCCACAGGCGCCGAGCCCCATTTTAGTTTTTTTGTTTTTTTTTTTTTTGAGACAAAGTCTCACTATGTCGCCCTCAGTAGAGTGCCGTGGCATCACAACTCACAGCAACCTCAAAATCCTGGGCTCAAGTGATTCTCTTGCCTCAGCCTCCTGAGTAGCTGGGACTACAGGAATCCTCCTGGCTATTTTGAGAAACAGGGTCTCACACTTGGTCAAGCTGGTCTGGAACCTGTGAACTCAAGACAGTTCACCTGGCTCAGCCTCCCGGAGTGCTAGGATTACAGGTGCAAGCCACTGAGCTTGGCTTATGACCCATTTGAACGCTAATAAGAAAGTCCTCAAATTTTCTTTTGTCTAACATCATTTCCATAGTCCAAATACACATAAAATAAACAGCAGGTAACAAATCATTAACAAACAAAAAATAAAATGAGAAATGAGCATTAAAATGCTGTATAGCATGTTTATTTAAGAATGTATTCCAGGGCTGCACCTGTGGCTCAAGGCGTAGGGCACTGGCCCTATATGCCAGGGGTGGCAGGTTCAAATCCAGCCCCAGACAAAAAGAAAACTTAAAAAAAAAAAAAAAAAAAAAAGGCCCGGCACCTGTGGCTTAAGTGGCTAAGGCGCCAGCCACATACACCTGAGCTGGCGGGTTCGAATCCAGCCCAGGCCCACCAAACAACGACAGCTGCAACCAAAAAATGGCCGGGCGTTGTGGCGGGCGCCTATAGTCCCAGCTATTTGGGAGGTGGAGGCAGGAGACTCGCTTCAGCCCAGGAATTGGAGGTTGCTGTGAGCTGTGATGCCACAGCACTCTACCCAGGGTGATAGCTTGAGGCTCTGTCTCAAAAAAAAAAAAGTATTCCAGGGCTCAGCACCCATAGCTCAGTGAGTTTGGGTGCTGGCCACATACACCAAAGCTGGCAGGTTCAAACCCGGCCTGGACCTGCTAAACAACGACAACTGGAACAAAAAATAGCTGGTCCATGTGACAGGTGCCAGTAGTCCCAGCCACTTGGGAGACTAAGCCAAGAGAATCGCTTAAAGCCCAAGAGTTAAGAAGTTGCTGTGAATGGTGACGCCACGTACTCCACTGAGGGTGACATAGTGAGACAATGTCTCCAAAAAATACATAAAATTAAATAAATAAATAAATAAATAAATGTATGTATGTATTCCAGTATTAAACAGCAAAATTTCAACAATGCAAAAACTGCAGTTACTTTTGCACCAACCTGATACCTTCATACCAGTAATGCATAAGGATTTCAGTTTTTTGGTTTTTTTTCTTTTTGAGAATGAATCTCATTTGGTCACCCTCAGTAGAGTGCCATGGCAAGGTAGCTCACAGCAACCTCAAACTGTTGGGCTCAAGCAGTTCTCTTGTCTCAGCCTCCCAAGTATCTGGGATTACAGGTGCCTAACACAATAGCCGGCTATTTTTTTTTTTTTTTTTTTTTTACAGATGGGGGTCTCACTTTTGCTCAGGGGGTCTCAAACCTATGAGCTTAGGCAATCCACCTGCCTTGCCCGCTCAGATTCAATTTCTTCACATCTTTGCCAACATATTTTTTTTTGGAAACAGATTCTCAGATTCTCTGAGAAGAGTGCCATGGTGTCACAGCTCATAGCAATCTCAGCCTCTTGGGCTAAAGTGATTTCTCTTGCCTCAGTCTCCCAAGTAGCTGGGATTACAGGTGCCCACCACAATGCCCGGTTATTTTTATTGTTGTTGCAGTTGTTGTTGTTTAGCAGGCCCAGGCTAGGTTTAAACCTGCCAGCCTTAGTGTATGTTGCCGGTGCCTTAACCACTGTTTTATGGGCACCGAGCCTCACTTTTGTTTTTTGTTTTGTTTTATAATAGCCATCTTAGTGAGTATGGAGTGGTATCTATTGTGGTTTGGGCTTGCATTTCTAGACACTTGGGAAATCCATGCAGATAGATTTTTTTCTTTTCCTTTTTTTTTTTTTTTTTGAGATACAGTCTCACTCTGTCACCTTTGGAAGAGTATCAAAGAGTCATCATAGCTCACAGCAACCTCAAACTTTTAGGGTCAAGAGCCTCTTGCCTTAGCTTCCCCAAGTAGCTGGGACTACAGACACCAGACTAATTTTTCTGTTTTTAGTAGAGACAGGGTCTTTCTCTTGCTTAGGCTGGTCTTAAACTTCTGAGCTCAAGGTATCTACCCCCCTCAGCTTCCCAGAGTGATAGGATTATAGGCGTGACTCACTACACTCAGCCGATAGATTTTTTTTTCACTCTGACAGTAAAGGAGATCACCACTAGTGAATGTAGAGAGAGAGGTCTGAGGTGGGACTTCTATGTACTCCAACATTAAAGGAATGGGAAATGAAGAACAGCTAGCAAAGCAGCAAAACCAGAAAGAGAATGGTGTCCTGGAAGCCAAGTAAAGAATGTGTTCAAGAAATAGAAAGAAGCTCGGCGCCTGTGGCTCAAGCGGCTAAGGCGCCAGCCATATACACCTGAGCTGGCGGGTTCAAATCCAGCCCGGGCCTGCCAAACAACAATGATGGCTGCAACCAAAAAAATGGCCGGGCGTTGTGGCAGACGCCTGTAGTCCCAGCTACTTGGGAGGCGGAGGCATGAGAATTGCTTGAGCCCAGGAGTTAGAGGTTGTGTGATGCCACGGCACTCTACCCAGGGCACCAACTTGAGGCTCTATCTCAAAAAAAAAAAAAGAGAGAGAGAGAGAGAGAACATATCAAGTTCTACAAATAGATTAATTAAGAAGAGAACTGAAAATTGACCATTTGATTTAGCAACATGGAAATCAATGATGACCTTTACAAGCATAATTTTGGTGGAGTGATGAGCATGAAAGCTTGTTTATAGTGAGTTCAAGAAAAAATAGAAGCAGAAGAATTAAAGGCAGGCAGTACAGATAATCTTTTGATGAATTTTGTTGTAAAAGAGGTATGATTAAATAGATAGTAGCTGGAGAAGGATGTGGGATCTGGATAAAAGTTTTTATTTCATGACAGACTTTACAGAATTTGTGTTAATGAGATTGATCCAGGAGAAAGGGAACCATTATTGATGTGGAATGAAGAGAAGAGAATGGCTGAAATGGCTTGTAGTTTCAGAAGAACGTTCAATTCCTAACAGCATTGTCCTTGGCCTCAAGGCTCTCTCAGCTATAGAGAAGGAAAAGCAGGAAAATTGAAGGGATGGTAATTGTGACTACTGTTGCTTTGGTCTTTGTAGAATTAGGTTTGAAGATCTTGACAGCAGACTCTGGTCTTATTGTGCCATAGCACCTCAGCATTGATCTTGTGCAGAGTTTACTTCCTTCTAATACCCAGCACTGAGTAGGCCCTGCTTTTCTTGATGTTCTAAAAATCCAGATAAAGAAAGAAGAGTATTGGGGTGGTACCTGTAACTCAAAGGAGTAGGGTACCAGCCCCAAATACCGGAGGTGGTGGGTTCAAACCCAGCCCCGGCCAAAAAATGCAAAAAAAAAAAAACACAAAAAAACGGGCGGCGCCTGTGGTTCAGTAGTTAGGGCGCTGACCCCATATACCAAGGGTGGCGAGTTCAAGGCCCGCCCAGGCCAAACTGCAACAAAAAAAAAAAAAAAAGAAAGAAGAGGATTTATCATCCCATCTTTATTCTTTCTTTATCATCAGGAACATTTTGACTGTGCCTATGAATGTGATTATGGCTGATTCTTGATATTTAGTTTATATTTTATCAAAGTCCATGCCACACCTGTTCCACACGGAAAGCTGTGGTATGTGGGCAGGACAAAATGATACCAAAAATCTGTTCTGTTTTCCCTACAGCATCACTTACCTCTGATAGAAGTGGTCAATAAAGAATTTTAACTATTTACATTGCCACTAGTTATAGAGAAATTTGAATTTTCTTTCTTTCTTTTCTTTTTCTTTTTTTTTTTTTTTGGAAATAGAGTCTCAGTCTGTTGGCATCACAGCTCACAGCAACCTCAAACTCTTAGGCTCAAGCGATCCTCTCGCCCTCGCTTCCTGAGAAGCTGAGACTATAGGTGCCCACCACAATGCCCAGCTAATTTTTCTATTTTTAGTAGAGATGGGAGCTTGCTCTTGCTCAGGCTGGTCTTGAACTCCTGAGTTTAAGCAATCCACCCACCTCAGCCTTCCAAAGTGCTAGGATTACAGGCATGAGTCATCTCGCCCAGCCTACTTCAAAACGTTAAATATTTAGAAGACACATCTGAGCAAATGAATAAACATGGAAAATACAGGTAATTTCATACTTTTGGTGGTAGGTACTCAGAGAAAGCCTCCTCTCATAAAGAAATCTGACCTATAAGCCTATGAGTCATACTTGTTGAACAAACTAAGCATAAGTCATTCCAAGACAAAATCCAGATTGATCAGTTGGGCATTGCTAGAGAGCATTTTCTGCAAAGCTCCATCTGTTCCTTCAATTGAGTATCTAGTGTAGTCTTATTCTTTTTTTTGGAGACAGAACCTCAAGCTGTCACCCTGGAGAGAGTGCTGTGGCATCACAGCTCACAGCAACCTCCAATTCCTGGGCTCAAGCAAGTCTCTTGCCTCCGTTTCCCAAGTAGCTAGAACTAGAGGCGCCCGCCACAATGCCCGGCCATTTTTTGGTTGCAACCATCATTGTTGTTTGGTGGGCCCTGGGCTGGATTTGAACCTGCCAGCTCAGGTGTACATGGCTGGCGCTTTAGCCTGTTGAGCCACAGGCGCCGAGCCAGTGTAGTCTTATTCTGTGTATATTCTCACAGAAGGAATAAAAGTCCTAACTATTCACACAGATTTGTTTTGTGATAAGAGATCCAAAGGAGCTTGTAAATAATTTTTAGAATTGCTCTACCAGTTACCTTTTCACCCTAAGTAGGTCTGGAAGGCGTCCAACAAAACAGCTTTTGCATATTCATACCTTTCGGAATGAATCGTCTTCCTTCCCTTTAGGGAGAAAAGGGCTCTGTGTGCTGTTTCTGGTGGAATTTCCACAAATGTCTCCTTCCAGTGCTTCACTTGAGCTGAAATAGAGGATTTCTGATGTTCCTGAAGGAGACCTCTGAATCTCCCAACTCACAGTTGTTTATGTTAAGAGGATGGTCAGTTCTGATTGTTCTAGAAAAGTGCCTGGCATCCTTTTTCTATGAAATTTTTCCTACTATAGGAAGCCAGAGATGGCAGGCAATTGACTGTATGTGATACTATGCTAAGGCCTGCAGAAAGGTGAAGGTTTATTCTTGCTTGTGTGAAATAGGGATTATTATCAGGACGTTGAAGTAAAATTTGGGACATCCTTTGATTGGAAAATATAAAAGTTGTCTACCTAGCCTGAACTTTTTTACTTTTATATTTTACAGTTTCCAGACATCAGTCAAGAATCTGATTCTTCATTTGTTTTCATTTGCAAAAATCCCCAGGAAATGGTTGTGAAGTTTCCTCTTAAAGGAAATCCAAAAATCTGTAAGTTACCTTTTTTTTTTCTAATTTAAAAGACTAGTAAGGTGCAGTAGTGAGAAGGGGGGAAAGAGTAGAAGTCAGTAATTGACTGAGAGTTCAGTCAGTAATTGACTATGAACAATAAATTGAGGTAACTCATTACCTATTTGCCAGCCTGTCAGTCATAATATATTTTTTTTTTTTTTGAGACAGAGTCTCACTTTGTTGCCCTCAGTAGACTGCCGTGGTATCACAGTTCACAGCAACCTCAAACTCTTGTGCTCAAGCAATTCTCTTACCTCAACCTCCCAAGTAGCTGGGACTACAGGTGCCCGCCATAGCGCCCAGCTATTTTTAGAGAGGGTCTCGCTTTCTGTGAGCTTAGGCAATACACCCGCCTTGGTCTCTCAGAGTGCTAGGATTATAAGTGTGAGCCACAGTGCCCAGCCATCAGTCATAAACTGTGATGGTCTAATTTTCTTTTTTTGATTTTTTTTTTTTTTTTTTGTAGAGACAGAGTCTCACTTTATCGCCCTCAGTAGAGTGCAGCGGCTCACACAGCTCACGGCAACCTCCAACTCCTGGGCTTAGGCGATTCGCTTGCCTCAGCCTCCCGAGTAGCTGGGACTATAGGCACCCGCCACAACACCTGGCTATTTTTCTATTTTGCAGTTTAGCTGAGGCCGGTATATGGGGCCGGCGCCCTACTCACTGAGCCACAGGTGCCGTCCCTAATTTTCTTTTATTGTTTTGTCTTTCTATTTCAATAGTATAATTTTTTTAAAAATCTCTGTTTTACTCTGTTCTATGCATCCCTAGTGTTGGGGGATTAATATAATTATATTTCAATAACTTTAATGTTAGGTTAATTACAGTATAGCCTTTCCAAAAGGTAACTTGATCCACAGTTATTGGCATGCCAGTGAATCACTGTAAACTTCTTAGACCCCATTACATTAAAATGCTACTTGTCAGCTAAGAAAGTATGCTCTGCCTCACTGTAGTGCTCATTAAAGGAAATAGTAAGCCAGTGCACATGGCAACATGATTATTTATCCATTGTTCTTTAGTGTGTAATTCAAGAATAAGGCTTAATATTTTATCTTTTTTTTTTTTTTTGAGACAGAGCCTCAAGCTGTTCCTCTGGGTAGAATACGGTGGCATCACAGCTCACAGCAGCCTCCCAACTCCTGGGCTCAAGCAAGTCTCCTGCCTCTGCCTCCCAAGTAGCTGGGACTGTAGGTGGCCGCCACAACCCCCGGTTGTTTTTTGGTTGCAGCCGTCATTGTTGTTTGGCAGGCCTGGGCTGGATTCAAACTTGCCAGCTCAGGTGTATATGGCTGGCGCCTTAGCCACTTGAGCCACCGGAGCCAAGCCAAGACTTAATATTTTAAGTGTTTTTTTTTTTTTTCTTTTTTTTTGATACAGAACTTTAAGCTGTCACCCTGGGTAGAGTGCAGTGGCGTCACAGCTTGCCTCAACCTCCAACTCTTGGGCTTAAGCAATTCTCTTGCCTTAGTCTCCCAAGTAGCTGGGACTACAGGTGCCCGCCACAATGCCCAGCTGTTTTTTTGTTGCAGTTGTCATTGTTGTTTAGCTGGCCCAGGCTGGATTCAAGCCCGCCAGCCTTGGTGCATGTGGCTGGCGCCGTAACCACTGTTATATAGGCTCCAAGCCTTTAAGTGTTTGTTTTTGAGCATCTATTTGGAAGTACCACTTCTCACATTTCCCTTGATTATTGTTTCCTTGATGCTGCTCTAGCCCTCTTACTTTTCATCCTCTTTTTGAAACCTTAGAATGATTTGTTTTTTCTCTTAGATATTCATGATTACTGCACATTAACTTCTCAGAAAATGCTTGTTGACTTTACTCTTTCAACTTCCGACTTTCTTTAACTCCCAACTTCTCTTCTCTGTCAAGTGGTGGAGCAGCCTCTTCTATTTCAACACAATCTCAAAGAACATATAGTGGGGTCCTCCTGACTAACTTCCTTGGAAAAACTACATTAACAAGTCTCTCATTTGTTCATGTCAGTTACTGGATTTTGTGCTGCTGTGTGTATGCTTTCCAATTATGTGAATTGGATGATTCTGGGTCATGAATTGTCGTTACTGATGCACAACTCTACCTCACCCTATAAACTGTGGACCAACTAGCTGTTCTATAAATCTGTTCTCTAGAGAAGTATTTCTTTTTCTTTCTTTTTTTTTTTTTTAAAGAGACAGACTCTCACTTTGTTGCCCTTGGTAGAGTTGCTATGGTGTCCCAGCTCACAGCAACCTCCAGCTCTTGGGCTTAGGTGATTCTCTTGCCTCAGCCTCCCGAGTAGCTGAGACTATAGGCACCTGCCACAATGCCTGGCTCTTTTTTTGTTGCAGTTTGGCCGGGTCTGGGTTTAAACCCGCCACCCTCGGTATATGGGGCCAGTGCCCTACTCACTGAGTCATAGGCACTGCCCTAGAGAAGTATTTCTTAAGCTATAATGAAAATAAAAACTGGCCAGGCACAGTGGCTCACACCTGTAATCCTAGCAATCTGGGAGGCTGAGGCAGGTGGAATGCTTGAGCTCACGAGTTCGAAACCAGCCTGAGCAAAAGCAAGACCCCCGTCTATTCCAAAAATAGAAAACCCGAGGCAAGAGGATCACTTGAGCCCGAGAGTTAGAGATTGCTGTGAGATATGACGCTGGGGCATTGTACCGAGGGCAACAGCTTGGGACTCTGTCTAAAAAAAAATGTAAATAAATAAAAATAAAAATCATCTGGTGAACTGTTAAAACCGGTTCCTAGGCTGTCCTCTCAGGCAATAAGAATGCTGTTGGGGGGCTGGGCACAGTGGGTTTTTTTTTTTTCCTGAGCTTGAACCCGCCACATCCGGCATATGGGGACAGCGTCCTACTCCTTTGAGCCACAGGCACCACCTGGGCACAGTGGTTTATGTATGTAATCCTAGCACTCCGGGAAGCCAAGGCGGATGGATTGCTTGAGTTCAGTTGTTCAAGACCAGCCTGAGCAAGAATGATACCCCGTCTCTACTAAAAAAAAAAAAAAAATACAAAAATTAGCTGGGTATAGTGGTGCATGCTTGTAGTACAGCTCCTCGGGAGGCTGAGGCAAGAGGATTCCTCAAGCCCAAGAGTTTGGGGTTCCTATGAGTTAAGATGCCAGGGCACAGAATGAGACCCTAATCCCCCACCCCCAAAAAAAAGAATGCTGTTGGGGCTGAGTGTGGTGGCTTATACCTGTAATCCTAACACTGTAGGAGACCAAGGCAGGTGTATTGCCTGAGTTTAGGAGTACGAGACCAGCCTTAGCAAGAGCAAGACCCCTGTCTCTACTAAAAACAGAAAAACTAGTTGGGTGTTGTGTTGGGTGCCTGAAGTCCCAGCTATGTGAGAGACTGAGACAAAAGGATCTCTTGAGCCCAAGACTTTGAGGTTGCTGGGAGCTATGATGACTCCATGGCACTCTACCTAGTGTGACAGAGTAAGACTTTGTCTGAAAAAACAAAAAAAAATCCTGTTGGCCAGCTTACTACAACTTAAGTTAAATTGTTTTTAATCACAAAATGAAATGCTTAGAGTATGAACATAGATAAATAAATGTATAGTCACTGCAAAATTCGAGCAACCATCGTAATTAATGAGACATGTTCCTGAGATTCCTACAAGTCAAAAAATCTGAACCACACTGCCCTTAACTTGCACATATTACTTACTTCAGATGTACCTGGTGGCCAAATAGGCCTGGAAATTCTTTTTTTTTTCTTCACTACTAATTAGGACTTAAATTTCATTACTCTCCCTCTTTTTTGTTTGTGGCATTCTATCCCTTCCTCCTCCATTCCATTCTCATCTTACTTTTTAGTCACTGGTGACAACACTGATGGCAGGACAAAAAGATGGTAGGTCTTCTCTCTCAGACCCACTGTTTCTTGATCTTTAGTTTTACTTCTCTTGTTTAACTTCTTCCTGTATCTCGGATTTCATCTGTTGCTTAAGTTACTGTGAGAAAATGTTAATGTGTAAACAGAGTTTATATATTTCTCTGAAATGCTTTACTTTAGTACTTTTTCTACCCAAGAAAAAGTACTTCATTAAACCTTTTTTTTGGCTCGGCGCTTGTGGCTCAGCGGGCTAAGGCGCCAGCCACGTACACCTGAGCTGGCGGGTTCGAATCCAGCCCGGGCCCGCCAAACAACAATGACGGCTGCAACCAAAAAAATGGCCGGGCGTTGTGGCAGACGCCTGCAGTCCCAGCTACTTGGGAGGCGGAGGCAACAGACTCGCTTGAGCCCAGGAATTGAATTGGAGGTTGCTGTGAGCTGTGATGCCACAGCACTCTACCCAGGGTGAAAGCTTGAGGCTCTGTCTCAAAAAAAAAAAAAAAAATAAATAAAATAAAATAAAAATAATAAAAAAAAAGGAAAAATTTAAAAAAAAAATAAATCATAGCTGTGTACATTAATGCCATCAAGTAAGTGATCAAACTTTTTTTTTTTTTTTCCAGTTTTGGC